>JAMKQA010029659.1:0-21222 GCA_024699735.1 Posidonia australis
CGGGCCATGGGCCGTGCCGGGCCCAGGGTCTGCTGCGCCCGGTCCGGCCCGACCCGGTTTCCATGTCTAGCTAGGATACAATTTTACATAGTTTGAGGCAATGTTTTTGGTAAAAGATGACTTAGTATGACTCTCGAAGATTCTTGACTACTTCCCACATATAGTGTATTGTTGATTGGATTATCTGGTTTTCAAATGAAATGCGAAGTTCCGTCCTCAGCTAGGGATAGGATGATCAATACGACGTTGAATATAAAGATAGGGCCTACTTGACTGGGATACAAGGATGGTCTCCACTGACTTGGGAAATGTGGCATATGAATGTGATATTGGAGGAGGCTTTACCAAATTAGCGTCTTTATGATAACCTATGACTTTGCTGGTAGGGCGTAAGGCTACATGGGAACTTGTTTCTAGACATGGAAATCGGATCGGGTCGGTCTGGGTTCGCTCGGTCCAGCCTGGGTTCGGGAAAATATTACGTGGACCGGGTCGGATCAGGCCCGCCGTGGGCCGCGTCGGGCCTAACAGGTAGGTCCGCCAAGGTTCGCGGAGTAGGCCCAGTTTGGCCCACGAAAGACCCACGGCCGGGTCGGGTCAGGTCGGCCTGTCAACAGTAAATAAAAAAAAAAAAAAAACAACTCCCTTGCCCTCCTCCCTTACGTCTCCCAACTGTCGAATCCGCCTCCTTCGACCGTCCCTCCACATCTCCATGTTCGTCTTCACGTCCGCTTGCGGCAACTTCTCCCCTGACCTCATCATCGGAGACGGCGGCTTCGGCCTCGTCTACAAGGCCATTCTCCTTGACTCCACCACCGTCGTCGTCAAGAAGCTCTCTCGGGACGCCTTCCACTGGTTTCGCGAGTTCGCGGCGGAGATGGAGACCCTCGCCAAGATCCTCCACCCCAACCTCGTCAAGATCCTCGGTTTCTGCGTCTCCGGCTTGGAGCGCCTCCTTGTCTACGAGTTCCTCCCCAACGGCAGCCTTGACCAGTGGCTCCACGAGGACAAGCCGTCGCTCCCCTTGCCCACCTGACTCGGCATCGTCCGCAGCGTCACCGCTGGCCTTGCCTTCCTCCACGACGAGTGTAGGCCCTGCATCATACATAGGGACATCAAATCGAGCAACGTTCTGCTGGACTCCGTTTTCGGGGCGAGGATCGCGGATTTTGGGCTGGTGAGGACAGTCGACGGGTCGAGGTTGCAGGTGTCGACGCAGGTGGCGGGAACGATGGGGTACATGCTGTCGGAGTACAGGAACAGGCTGTTGAAGCCGACGGTGCAGGCGGACGTGTACATCTTCGGGGTGATGATGCTGGAGGTGGCGACGGGGAGGAGGCCGAATTTGAGGAAGTATGCATAGGGTAGGGGAAGGGCCTAATTTTTAAAATAATTTTTTATTAAAATTTTTTTTTAAGCCCGATGGGTCGGCCCGGCCCGTTGGCCCGTAAACCCGACGCACATGTGGGCCATGGGCCGTGCCGGGCCCATGGTTTGTTGCAGCAGGCCCGACCCGACCCGACCCGGACCAGTCGGCTGGCCGTCTCGGCCTGGTCCAGGCCTGAGCGGGCCGCAACTTCCATCGGTCGGGCCGGCCCGACCTGGCCCGAATTCCATCTCTACCTGTTCCTAGTTGTTAGTTTCCTACTGAATTGTTTTGGACCAAGAATTCTTGCAAAGGCCTATTAAGGTGCATGTTTCTAAGCTGTAACGCTCATATGATACGACATGATTTCCAAAATCAGAGAATAGTGCTTGGTTATCTAAACCAGAATTGCCAATTTTGTTGTATAATTGTGCTTTGGAAGACAGGCTCTTAGTAAAATTCCAAGTCATTAAACCAAAATAGCTCTACGCAAATGCTTGTACTTATCTGGAAATTTAGTTTGAATTAATTTTTTGCCCAAGCTGTAAAAAGCACGCAACATTTCTAGGGCTATTTTGGGGACTCAGTTCTTGTCATTTGTTTCTTGACGAATCATATTGGTCCTGGAATTCCCAAATGCTCCAAAATCTGGGGCAATTTGTTGCAGAATCAAAATCAAGAAGTTTGTCATTTTTGAACATACATACGACTTCCCTTCAATTCCCACATTGCAGGATTCATACAAAATCATATAGACTTTCGTAGTCTCAGTGTTAGGTGTTGGTTTTTCAAAATCAAGATCATCGGCTTTGGTAGAATTGTATTCTTGAGAATCGGTTCCTCCTAGGTGTTGACAAAGCTTTCCTCCGATGGAGGGCTTGTGCATGCGATGGTGGAGGAACACCCGCACATGAATCACTTGGGAATTGCCTCCGACCGACCCTCTTTGGAAAGAAGCAGACGTCAATCCGTGACACTCACGTACAGCAGCAAGCGGAACATTACATGAGCCATTTTTCAAAATCTTCACATCACACGGGTAGAAAAGGTAAAAGCACCTATGCATGAAATCCTGGTTTTATTTGCTCTTCCTGGGTGGAAAAGGTAAAAGTCCTCTTTTTGTATTGGTAAACTCAGAGTGGTATCGGACTATATCTCCATTATCCTGGTTGACTGGGGTCTCTTCCATTTAGATTTTATAAATCCTAATTTTATTTAGATGGATTTAAAGAACTCATCTTGGACTATTGGTATAAATCCACGTCTATTTTCTCTTTCTCATCTCCCACAGTTATCTTTGCATATAAGCTTAAAAATTTAAAGCAATAGATTAAAACCTAGGTGAGTCCAGTTAAGAAGGAGAGAAAAATAGATTATTACATATTAAATCACAAATAGAATACATTGATTCTCTAACTGAATCTGTTGTGTTTAATGATGAAATGTGGAAAGAGAAAAATGAATCAAGGACAGAACATTTCTCTTTGTCGAAGGAATAGAAAATTTATTGGAAGCAAAAGTTTAGAGTACAATGGCTCAAAGAGAGGGACTTAAATACAGTCTTTTTCCGTAATATGGTCAAATGCTGTAGGAGAGTTAATACCATTGCTTTGCTGAATGTAAATGAAACTCTGATATATTTACCTAAAGCAATTTGTAAAGAGATAGAAAGGCATTTTACTTGGTAATTTAATAAGGTTAAAAGGTTCAAGGCTTCCCTAAACTGGGATATCCTATTCTCACAAAAGATTCTGAATCTCGAAATACTGGAGGAAGCTTTTACAATTGAAGAGATTAAAAGAAATGTGTTTAACCTACTTGGAGACAAAGTTCCAGGTCCTGATGGTTTTTCCTTAATTTTCTATCATAATTTCTAGGATCTTCTTAAATCTGATATTTTTAAGATTTTGTTGAACATATATTCTTCTAATGATCTTGATTTCTGAACACCCATTAACCAAACCTTTATCTCTTTAATTCCTAAGAAGAATGGCGCTCAATACATAAAAGATTTCAGGCCAATCAGTCTAGTAAATAGTATATACAAAATAATCACTAAAACTCTTGCAACTAGACTCACTCCAATCCTAAATGATATTAGTGATCATTCTCAATGTGCATTTCTCGCGGGAAGATTCATTGAAGATTGTTTCCTAGTTGTCCAAGAAACATTACATTATATAAAAATTACAAACATCTCAGGATACATCTTAAAACTAGACTTCGAAAAAGTCTTTGATAATATAAACTGGGACATCTCGTTAGACTCCCTTAATGGTCTAGGATTTGGATCCAAATGGTTCTCTTAGGTTATGATGTGTATCAGTACCACTAAATTTTCTATTTTAGTCAATGGTTCTCTTAAATGTTTCTTTGGAGCAACAAATGGATTAAGATAAGGAGACCTTTTATCTCCACTCCTATTTATTGTGGCTACACATATATTAAATCGCATGCTAAAGCTGACACTAAATAACAACCTCATTTCTGAGATTAAATTCCCCCATAGGGGCCCCACTGTGATTAATATACAATAAACAGATGATACTATACTGTTTCTATCAGTCAAAGAGGAAAATATGATTAACATAAAAAGAATTTTATGTTGTTTTCAATCCTATTTTGGACTAAAAATAAATTTTCATAAGTCCTCACTGGCATTGGAGTGAGTCAGCAATCGATTATTAGATTCTACAAAATCCTAGGTTGTGGGGTTGCTGAGCTGCCAATTATGTATCTTGGACTGCCTCTACATTATAGGAATGCCACTTTTAGGGATTGGACTCCAGTTATTGAAAAAATATCCAATGAACTTCTCTTTGGAAAGCAAAATTTCTATCCCTGGGAGGTCGTTGGACTTTAATAAATTCAGTTCTTTCTGTTATTCCTACATACTATTTATCAGTGCTTTATTTACTTGTAAAGGTGGAGAAGGAAATAGATAAGCTTAGAAGTAGATTTCTTTGAAATTCATTTTCTTCTACTGGAAAAGGCATTCATCTAGGGCATCCTTGTGTAGATCAAAGACACAAAAGGGATAGCGGATTATAAACTTAAGAAATTTCAATTTTGCTCTTAAAAACAAATTGTTATGGCAATTACTATTTGACTATTCTAATTTGAAATGGAAAGAACTTTTAAAAGTTAGATATTTTTCTAGAGCATGGCCAAGTGTTTTGTTAAACTCCTCAGTGAACAAATGTTCTCCTTTATGGCAAAACATTAAGGCTTGTTTTGAAATCATCAATTGCTTTACCTCCTTCCAAGTAAATAGTGGTGATAATGTTATGTTCTAGGAAAACAAATGGTAGAATGAAGAAAAGTTGAAGCGTAAATTCCCTGATTTATATATTGCAGCAAAGTATAAGAAAGCTTCAGTTAAGCAAACTGTGGACTTATTTAGGTCTAATTTTGGTAATTTATTTAATCTATCCAAGGTCTTACAAGGTAATCAAACATATATCCAATTACAGGTAGATTTGCTAGTAGATTTATTGTACGAAATTATTTTAATGCCCGATAGGGATAACGTGGTGTGGAATCCAAGCAAAGATAGTATGTATTCAGTTAACACTTACTACAAAGTCTTAAATGATGGAGGTATTAGATTCCCTTCACATGGGAAAATCTGGAAAAGCTGGGTACCATTAAAGATTAAACTTTTTTCATAGATGATATTATTTAACAAAATTTTAACAAAGGAGAATTTATCCAAAAGAGGATGGAGGGGCTTCGATATTTGTACTCTTTGTAATATGCATAGAGAAACCAGTACCCACTTATTTATCCACTGTTCTTTTATAATGTCAATTTGAAATTTCTTCATATGCACTTCTATGTACCTTGGTTACATTCAAATTGTTGATCTATTTAACTTTCCACCTACACTTAAATTTTATCTTACTAAGCTAGGATGGTATGTTTTGATTCAAGTTATATTTTGATCGATATGGTTGGAACGTAATAACAGAATCTTTAGAGGTTGTAGTAAGTCATGTATCTTAATTATATATGACATTATATCTCTAATGTAACAATGGATAAAAAATTTTGCTACAGGTTTTGAAAAAGAGAAAATCTTGCACTCTATCTTTATTGTGCATCAAACATGGACCATCGAGCAGGCACAAACAAGCTCTGCTTCTTCCATGGGATTCACTGATCTTCTCCTGCCTCCATTAGCTAATCTAATCCCCAACATGTCTAGTTTTGCAGGGGATGTAGTTACCGAGTGATTATTGTCTTATTTACTAGTATATTATGCATCTTTTTTGTTAATTTTGTGGTGGATAACAAGGAGTTATCTGGATTGATCTAGGTACATTATTTTTGTTAATATTTGATTGGAACTTTCAATTCTACAATAGTTTGTAATTTTTTAGACATCTTATATCTTTTGATGGTGGTTCTCATAGTCAAGGAAAAATTGATACTATATTATCGTTTTCAAAAAAAAAAAAAATCTATGCATGAAATCAGCAACTAACCAAAGTTAGAACTCGGTCATCGACCATGAACACATTTGCAACTCTCCTTCTAGATGATCATCTGAAGGACACATGAGATGTGAGATGGCAGAAGAAAACGACTAACGAGTTTTAATTTGAAATGCATGGCATGGGAGGCAATGTGACTCTAAGGGTGTGTCGATTTGTGCCCTTTCTCATCTTGGATTTAATTTGATTTCAGCCTAGATCATTTCTTCGAACTTTGTTCATTTCTTGGTTGACTAGAAGTCAAATGAAACTCTCGATGCATTTACTATGTTTTTCTTTTTCAGAGGAAGGTGCATAAATATGTTGAAGGAACAAAATTGTATTCATTCTTTATCTATATTCATTTACATTAATACATAAAAGTTTGAATGAGTCTAAAAGTTTATTTTATGTAAATTGAGTTTCCATTTCATTTTCATTATCTGTGAGTGATGTTAAATTTTCAATCGTAGAATATGATCGAACATCATATGCAGAATTGATAGATAAAAACTAAATTGGTTTGGAAATTTCAATTATAAGTATCATAGGTAGATAAAAATTTCTAAATAAAAATAAGCCTATGAATTATAAATTTATATGTATATCTTAAAATCCATTCATTAGATGTGAAATCCAAACGGTAGATTTGATCAACATTTATTGTGATATTTACTTTTTAAAAATCAAGTGATTTTGAAATTATATTTTAAGAAACAATGAATTCATAGAATCACATTTTTTTTACTAATTAATACAAAATTATTGAATTTTTGTAAGTTAAATTATTAAACTAGAAGTTTTAGATTGATTTGATTCTTGATCAATAGTCTTTATGGACAAGTTAGATCAATTTCTAAAGTTTAGATTTTCCATGTGATTAATATATAATGAAATCAGGAGGTTTAAGAAAGAGCTCACTTCAAATAAGTGAGTCTTGGGATTCATTCTAACTTTACCCTACATTAATATAATAAAGTGTATTTAAGAAGAAAAAAAAAAGGGACAAAGTGGTAACCTTGTTGAACAAAGTACAAATACAGTATGTTTCTAATTTTATTATTATTATTTTTTCCTTTTCTTTTGGCAGCGAACAAAGACCGATCTCATCTTAAAGGAACTCACCTTCTTACGTGATATAACTTTATGAACCATCAATGATCCCAACAGGTCATCATATAACCTTTTGAATAATCTAAACATTTAATACCAAAGGCCGCGTTGGCTTGGATCAATGTAGCGTAATTCGGGTTTGATTCAGCCTTGAGCGACCATACATACACGAATGTTTAGAGACAGTTACAAATACAGAATATACCTACAGAATATACATACACGAATGTTTAATCTCAAAACCCGTTTCCTCAAGTGCAGACTCCTTTGGGTCTTACAAGTAGTTATATTTTTTAGTAGATGACAGAAAGATCATTTGTCTTTGTCGGTTTATGGTTTGTCTTACGAGATGACCGCTAAGAGTGAATCATTATTTTCAAATGACCGTCTGCCTTTAAACCACCTCCAAATAAGAACAGCCTCCCAAGAAAATGGTCCAATATGGTTCTAAAAATTTTCGATAAAGAGCAGTATATTTGCTTCCTTTCAACTCTAGCAATCCGCAAGTACAACAATCCTGAACTTGTATCATCATCATCTGGATCCTGGACTTGCCATCATTAGAGTCTTATATTGTTATGTAACATTTTTATTATTATTGTACATTCAGGATTTGTAGATAAAAAAGAGGATTTATTTGGACTGTAATCGTGGTCATGGTATTTACCTATGATTTGTGATGAGATACTTCAAAGGTTAATATCTTCCTTATCCACTCCAGAGCATTCCATTCTATGACACTATCGTTTGGGTCGCCGCTCTTATCACAAACTTCAACAAGCTTTTCTCTGAGTTTCAGTTGAGTCTTCTAATTGTGAGTCATATTAGTTGGATAAGTATCATCGTACTATCTACAAGCGTCTTTTTATCTGTACTAGTCAAGATATAATAGTTAGCTCATTGTGATATCTGAGGTCATACTCGTATTTTATTTTTGTCTAGTTATCATTATTATATTGTTTTTATCAATAATTATTCTTGTGTTTCATAGGTATATCTTCTCAAAGATAAAGTGTGTGTTCTCGATGTTATCAATTTTTTTTTGCCAAAATAATCAATTAATTTTCTACTTCTAAAATTTTTCGTACTTACAATGCTTTGGAGTTTGTTCAAAAAGATCTTCAAACTTATTGTACATTTTTGGGAATTTTACATCAAACTACATGTCCTTACACATCTTAACAGAATGCTATTGTGAAGAGAAAACACAAACATATTCTCGATGTTACTTGGACCTTATGTTGTTGATGGATGTTCTTAATTATTTGTGATCTGATGCTATACTTATAACTACTTATCTAATTAATAGGATGCCCTCTACTAGTCATAGTGGATGTCCTCTACTTATAGCCATTAAATGTGTGTCTGTGGAATATTCTAGGACTTAAAAAGGATATAGGTATTATCACCCTGTTACTAAACAGTAGTAGATTTCTGCTGATGTTACTTTCTTTGAGTCTCAGTCCTTTTTTGACTCTAGTGAATCTGTTCAGGGAGTATTCCTCTTCTCCAATTAAGGACTCTTCCGTGGTACTTGACGTGTTTAAACCCCTATACATCCTTTGCAAGTCTATTAATGCCGCAAACGAGAGCATCATCCACCTCTGTTAAGTCATCTCATATGTCTATAGATCCATCTTCCTTAGACCTTCAAGTACCTATTGCTCTTCAAAAGGGTAAACGATTTACCACTATTTATCCAATTTCTAATTTTATTTCCTATGATCATCTTCACCCAACCTTGCATCAATTTACACTATCTATTTTGTTTGAGTCTACTCCCAACCTCCCAGGAGTTACAAAGAGGCAAGTCTTGTTCCTTAGTGGAAAGAAGCAATGGATGTGGAGATGCAGGCACTATTATTTTGTGGTACATGGGACTTAGTTTCATGTCTAGTTGGAACTAATGTGATTGGATGTCACTGGGTCTACACCATCAAGTACAAACCTGATGGTTTTATGAATCACCATAAAGCTTGCCTTGTTGTCTGTGACTTTACATAAATGTTAGGGGTAAATTATAAGGAGACCTTCTCACCTTTTACCAGACTGAACTCTATTCGTGTGTTGCTCTCTATCTCCATCAATCAGTCATGGGAATTATGTCAATTGGATGCTAAAAATGTAGGATCGAGTGACTTCTCTAGAGGAGGGTAAAGAGAGAATTTTAATTTTAAATATTTACTATCTCAATTTTAGTTACAAGTCAAACAAATGAGGTGTTTTAATAAAGTAAACAGACAACTATTACACAATCACATAGATTTGAAATTAAGACTAATTCATGCACAGGAAGGGGATGAGAGAAATTGAATACTCATGCAATTTATAGTGGTTCGGCCAAACCCCGGCCTAGTCCACTCCTCAAGACCCTCTTGAGATTTTCCCTTATACTTTATGTAATATAACACTTACTTGTGTTGGCTGTCCCACCAATCCAATCCTTGCTCCTTCCATTTCTCGTATCCCGAGAAGCTAGAGCCTTTTCTTGCAGCTTTACAATAGATGACTTTCCTTTCACAGAGCGCTTTCAAATTGAGATTACAACACTAGGCTTGTGAAGAGAACGTAGGACAAAGTTGAGCACAGTAATCAAGGGTTACAAGTATATTGATGTGATGTGTCTCCTATCATGGCTTGTAGGGGTCCTATTTATAACTAAAGGACCATCAAAAGATGTGTCTAACAACTATAAAAACTGTCATAAATGGCTAGTATTTCGGTATGCTGTTTTTACCTCCGGAATGTCATTTGTGTCTTCAAACTACAACACTCGGGCAATTCGGTATGCCGGAATTATTTCGGTATGCCGAATTCTCCTGATACGATATACCGTTTTAGTACAGTATATCGTTTTATCTTCAGCTTTATCTCCACTTTCTTTTTCGGAGTTCCGTTGCTTATACCGCTTTTTCCTGCTTTGGTATGCCGATTTTCCTCCGGTATGCCATTTTTGATTCTTCCTCTTTGATTCGGAATGCCAATGCTTGTGCCGTTTTTTCCTAATTCGGTATATCGATTTGGTTCGGTATGCTCTTTTTGATTCTTCATCTTTGATTCGGAACGCCGTTGCTTGTGCCATTTCTTCCTGATTTGGTACACCGATTTGGTTCGATATGTCGATATGGTTCTTCTCTTATTTTTCAACTAATTTGCTAAGTATATCTTAACATATTTACTTACAACATATTACATAAAGTTTACATGACTCAAGTAATTACAATTCTTCAACCTTATTTTTCTTTCATGAAAATATACAAAAAAATTATTAGTCCAAGTATAATCATCAAAACAAAATATATTTTTAACATTCTCCTCCTTTTTGATGATGACAAAATCAAAATATCAAATATGAATTCTAATCATACAGAATAAGAATTTTCAATAACCTCCCCCTTAAACTAAGCTCCCTTTATGAATTTTTTAAATTTTCTAACCAATTGGTATATCATTGATATTTTCATATATACTATATTATACTATATTTCTCCCCCTTTTTAGCATAATCGAAAAGATATGATTGGTCATGAATAACGCTCCCCGTTTGAGCGACAGACAATATATAGAAGCATTATCAAGTAACCAAGACAAATATCAAAACATTGATAAAGTCATTAATAACCAAAATAAGTTACACAAGATGTCCAATTGTCACAAAATGTAAAAATATAAGCTAATGATGCTACAACAACTAATCTAAGGAGTAGGCGGATTGATATATTCAAGAATATCCTGGTGATAGTCTTGAATGGTGTCTTGATATGCCTCGACTCGATCACAGAGTTTCCTTATGCTTTTCATATATTCTTGATGTCGTTGATTTTGTTGAAGCATCAAGTCAGGAATCAACTTTTGTTGTTGTAGTTAGATGTTCATCATTTGCTTTTGGTGAAGATACATCTCTAACATTTGTTGTTGAAGTGAATCCAATTTCTTAGACATACTGGACTCTTCTTCTGCTTCTTCTTCAAAACTGGCATCTTTATCTCTTACTTGGGTTCTCGGTGGTACAGAAGAGGAAGTCTCAGGAAGATTTCTAATTTTACTATGAAGCTCGATAGATTGTTCCATTTTAGCCACAGCTTGGGTTCCTAGGGGTTTGGATTTAATAAGTAGGCTTGGTTCATCATCAAGGGGAATGTCATAATTTTCAAACAAATAGATTAGAGGAGGACCAAAAAATAACTTAGGTGATGCGGTGAAGAATCACTTGACCGCAATTGACTGGAATTTGTTTGACTATGGCATAGACTGCCTTACAAGTAAGCTTGCTTAACTCATCTTGTTGGCCTTTCTTTTGGACTAGATTGGCGGCCACAATATAGGCAATAAGACGTGATTGCTTGGTGAGTTGCTTAATCTTACTTGGTTTGAAAGTACTCCTAGGATTCAAAGATATTGCTTTATTGATTTCAGAATAAGACCAATCTAATTCATAAATGGATAAGGTGATATTGGTCCCTGAAGATGGGATTTTAAACAATTGACCTAGTAATACTTCATCAAAATCTATGGTATTCCCGCAAATGTAAACATAAGCTAGAGAATAGGAATAGGTCATGTTGGCATAAAATTGAGACACTAGGTTGGGATAGTAGAGTCTATCACCTATGGAACTTAAAAAAGGAATTAAACCCTGGAACTCAAACAGAGTCTTAATGGAATCTAGTTCATGGAAAACTATCCTTCTTCCAGTGAGTACCTCTCTGTTGACAAACCGTTCACGGTGAGCTTGCTCGGCCTCATTGTCGACGAACCGATATTTCTGAGAGTGGCTATCGGAAGTTCCAGGCGTTTCCTCAGATTGATTCCGTTTTCCGTGAGAGGCAAGCATGTTCTTAGGGGCAATCCTTAACGAGGGTGAGAAACCGGTAGAAAAGGAGAGAGGAAGGATCAAAGAGAATGTGTGAGACCAGAGATGAGGGAATTCGCGAATGGGAAAGAGAGGGAATGGTTTCGTCGGGGAGAATCAGTCAGCCGTATATTGAAAACAATGAGAAATAACCCTAGGTTTTGGGTTTAAAACAGGATTCGCGACGAATTCGGTATACTGAAAAAATAATTAGTATGCCGAAATCAGTTACTGGAAATTTCGGAACATTCTTCTGTACATGCATCGGTGTGCCAAAAATAGTGACTCAGGGGATTTCGGTATACCAGATATTTTCAGTATGCCGAAGAGTCTGTCTAGAGAAAACTGTCAAGAAATCGGTATATCGTTCAGTTTTAATATGCCGATCCAGTAATTTTCTGTAGATACCTTCGGTATTCCGAAAAACCACAAAATGTATTATTTTTATATTATATCTGATAATTTACAAATACCTAAATCTCTTCTAATTTACAAATACCTAAATTGTTGTTCATCAAGAGGCTTGGTAAAGATATCTGCCAATTGTTCCGTAATTGGGATAAATTCTAACTTAATATTATTTTTAAGAGCATGGTCTCTTAAGAAATGATGTCTTACTTCTATATGTTTAGTTCTAGAGTGATGGACTGGATTTTTAGATAAATTCATTGCACTTGTATTGTCACAAAAAATTGGAGTTGTTGACAAATATATTAAAGTCTCTTAAGGTTTGTTTCATCCATAGAATTTGAGTACAACAACAACCAACTGCAATATATTCAGTCTCCGTTGTTGAGAGTTCAACACTATTTTGTTTCTTACTGAACCAAGAAACTAAGGAGTGTCCTAGAAATTGACAAGTTCCACTAGTACTTTTTCTGTCAGTTCTACATCCAGCATAATCAGCATCACTATACCCTATAAGATCCAAGCTAGTGTTTCTAGGATAATATAATCCAAAATCAATTGACCCTTGAAGATATCTTAAAATTCTTCTAACAGCTTTCAAGTGTGATTGCATAGGTGATGCTTGAAATTTTGCACACAAGCATACACTAAACATTATATCTGGTCTACTTGCTGTTAAATACAAAAGAGATCAAATCACCCTCCTATATAATTTTTGCTCTACCTTTTGTCCATTCTCATCCTTTTCTAACTTAGTGGAGGTGCTTATAGGTGTCTTAGTTATTTTGCTACGATCCATTCCAAATTTTTTCAATAACTCCCTAGTGTATTTTTCTTGGTTTATAAATATTCCTTCGTTATTTTACTTTATTTGTAGACCTAGAAAGAAAGTCAATTCTCCCATCATACTCATTTCAAATTCTTTTTGCATAATCATGGAAAAATCTTTGCATATATTTTCATTTGTTGATTCAAAAATAATATCATCAACATACACTTGGATAATTAGAATGTCATTATCTAACTTTTTTATGAACAAGATAGAGTTAATAGCACCAATCGAAAAATCTTGATCAAGCAAAAATTTCCTTAATCTCTCATACCAAGTCCTAGGTGCTTGCTTGAGTCCATAAAGTACTTTGTTTAATTTGTAAACATGATCTGGATTGAGTTCATCTTCAAAGCCAGTGGGTTGTTTGACATACACTTCTTCTTCAATAAATTCATTTAGAAATGCACTTTTCACATCCATTTGAAACAACTTAAATTCTAAGTGACTAGCATATGCTAACAACATCCTAATCGACTCTAATCTAGCTACAGGAGCATAAGTTTCTTCAAAATCAATGCCTTCCTCCTGATTATAACCTTGAGCTACTAGCCTAGCCTTATTTCTAACTACATTTCCTGATTCATCTAGTTTGTTTCTAAAAATCCATTTCGTTCCAATAACTTGTTGATTTTCAGGTTTTGGGACCAACTTCCAAACATTGTTTCTCTCGAATTGATTTAACTCCTCATGTATGGCATTTACCCAATATTCATCATCATAAGCCTGAGTTACATTTTTGGGAAATGGATGATACAAAGGCATAAGTTGCACAACTATGATCAAGATTAGATCCTGTTTGGATTCCTTTGGACACTTCACCTATGATGAGTTCCTTGGGATGTCCATACACGTATTGCCAATCCTTATAACTAGGTTGTTCAGCATTAAGTTTTAATTCCGTAGTTAGGTTTTTTAATGTGTTTACATTTTCCTCTTGATCATCATCAATATTTATGTTTATTGTCTTAGTTTCAATATTTTCTTCAAAATTTACATGCATTGATTCTTCCATTATTAGTGTTCTTTTATTGTATACTCTATAAGCCTTGCTCCTAAAGAAATATCCAAAGAATATTCCCTCATCAATTTTGGGATCAAACTTATCTAAATTGTCCTTAGTGTTTAAGATAAAGCACTTGCATCCAAAAACTTTAAAGTAAGATATTCTAAGAAACTTGCAAAACCAAAGTTCAAATGTGGTTTTATTCCAAATCGGTCGAATTAAAACTCGGTTCAAAATATAACAAGCAGTATTTACAGCTTCGGCCTAAAAATGCTTTGGCAAATTTCTTTCACAAAGCATGGTCCTAGCCATTTCTTGAAGGGTTCTATTTTTTTTTTTACAACTCCATTTTGTTGAGGGGTTCTTGGAGAAGAAAAACAATGTTCAAAACCATTTATTTCACAAAAACTTTCAAATTCGTCATTTTCAAATTTCCCTCCATAATCACTTCTTATTTTAATGATTTTTAATCCCTTTTCATTTTGAATCCTTTTGCAAAACTTTTGAAATTCAATGAAAACATCATTTTTGTTTGCTAAGAAGATAACCCAAGTAAAGCACGAAAAATCATTAATAATAACAAAAACATATCTTTTACCGCTTAGACTTAGTGTTCTACTAGGCCCAAACAAATCCATATGAATCAATTCCAGTGGTTTGGAAGTAGAAATCATGTCTTTAATTTTGAAAGATGATTTGGTTTGTTTTCCAAATTGACATACATTGCATAGTTTGTCATTTTTGAAATCAATTTTTGGCAACCCTATCACAAGTTCACTTTTGGATAATTTTGAAAGTTGACCCATATTGGCATGGCCAAGTCTTTTATGCCATAACTAATGTTCGTCATTTGAAGACGCAAGGCAAGATAGAGTCATATTAGGTTTATGTGAAATTTTTATTTTATAAACATTATTTTTCCTTTTTCCAATAAATATGATTTCATTAGTTTTAGTATCTATTATTGTACATTCATGTTTATCAAACATTACTTTATAACCTATATCACACAATTGGCTTATACTAATTATGTTATGTTTAAGACCATCTACAAGTAAAACATTTTTAACAGAGGGATTATGAGAGTTATTTACATTTCCTATCCCCACTATCCTTCCTTTTAGCATTATCACTAAACGTGAGGACTCCATCTTCTTTAGTGCTTAATGTACATAAGAGTCTATGATCTGTCATATGGCGGGAGCATCCACTGACTAAGATTCACTTGGAGTTCATAATTTTCCTGCATCATAGGATGCAAGTAAGGTCTTCGGTACCCACATCATTTTTGGTTTCCTTTTTATTCCATTTATTTTAGTTTGATTATTGTCAACCCATTTTGCCTTCCTTCTTATAACAAAGATGTATTTTTCATTTGTGGTTGCTCTTATAAAACCATTTTCATAGGAGGTGTCATTAAATTTTGAATATCTAATTCCATGTTTGTTCAATGAATGTCTTTGACTTGAGAGGATTTTATCTAGGTTTTCTGTCCCTTTTGTGAATTTAGTTACAGTGTTGAATAAGTCATTGCTATTGATTTTTAATGTTGTAATATCTTTTTCTAGATTTTTTATGTTATATTTCATATGGTTGATTTCTTGTTTTAGTTCAATATTTTTCTGATTTAGTTCATCATTTTCATCAAGCAAAATTTTGCCTTTACTAATGAGTTTCTCATTTTCATTTATAAGTTTTTCATTGTTTTGATTTTAGCTTTTGTTTTTGGCTTTTAGAGTTTTGTATTTTTCATATAATTCGTTAAAAGACTCCAGGAGTTCCTCCATGTTGATGTCTTCCATGTTGAAGGAAGAGCCAATTTCACTAGCCTGTGCCATGAAGCACATGTTGGCTTTTTCATTTTCTAAGGCAGAATTATCATCAGAAGATAAGTCACTCTCATCCCATGTGGCTTGGAGGGCATTCTTCTTAATAGGTCTTTCATTCTTTTTATTAATTTTCATCCTTAGAAGGGGATAATCTCTTTTGAGATGTCCTGGTTTATTGCATTGAAAGCATAGGGGTGGATCATCTTTTTATTTATTTTTATCTCGATATTTATTTAATTTCTTTTGAAATCTTCCTCTCTTAATGAATTTCTTAATTTTTCTTGTTAATAGGGCAATGCCTTTATCTTAATCTTCGGAGTTTTCTAAATCTAAAGTAACTTTTAGTGTCATATTCTTCTTCTTAGAGTTTTCAATTTCTTCATTTTCCTTTTCCTTTTCCTTTAGTTGGACCTCATAGGAAGTTAGGTTTCCTATTAAATCTTCAAGAGAATATGTTGATAAGTCCTTAGCTTCTTCTATAGTAGTGGTCTTCTTTTCCCATTCAAGGGTAAAAGACCGAAGAATTTTCCTCACTAATTCACATTGAGAATATTCCTTGCTAAGGGATTGTAGGTTATTAGTTATCTCATTAAATCTGGTGAACATTTCACTTATGGGTTCAAACTTGTGAACAAACATGTTTATTTTTGTTTCTTTAACTTGGTTAGTTCCTTCATGTGTGACCTCTAAAATATGCCATACTTCATGGGAACTCTTGCAGTTTGAAATCCTTTTAAATTGTTCTTTACTACAGCACAAAATAGTATGTTTAATCCTTTAGCATCTAATTGGGCTAGGGTTTTTTCTTCATAACTCCACTCTCTAAAGGATGTGAAGCTCAAGGTAAAGCCATTTATTACTACATCCCATAATTCAAAATTTACTGATTTCAGATATATAATCATCCTACATTTCCAGTAACTGTAGTTTATTTCATCAAAAAATGGTGGTCTATTAATGCTTTGTCCCTCCATAATATTATTGTTAGATGATAAAGAAACCATGTATTCTAGTAGACAATTGATCTAACTCTAGAAAACCTTGCTCTAATACCAAATGTAGGATAGAGTGGCTTTTCTAAAGGGGGTGAATAGAAAATTTTAATTTTAAATATTTACTATCCCAATTTTAGTTACAAGTCAAACAAAATGAGGTGTTTTAATAAAGTAAACATGCAACTATTACCCAATCACATAGATTTGAAATTAAGACTAATTCATGCACAGGAAGGGGATGAGAGAAATCGAATACTCATGCAATTTATAGTAGTTCGGCCAAACCTCGGCCTAGTCCACTCCTCAAGACCCTCTTGAGATTTTCTCTTATACTTTATGTAATATAACACTTACTTGTGTTGGCTGTCCCACCAATCCAATCCTTGCTCCTTCCACTTCTCATATCCCGAGAAGCTAGAGCCTTTTCTTGCAGCTTTACAATAGATGACTTTCCTTTCACAGAGCGCTTTCAAATTGAGATTACAACACTAGGCTTGTGAAGAGAACGTAGGAAAAAGTTGAGCACAGTAATCAAGGGTTACAAGTATATTGATATGATATGTCTCCTATCATGGCTTGTAGGGGTCCTATTTATAACTAAAGGACCATCAAAAGATGTGTCTAACAACTATAAAAACTGTCATAAATGGCTAGTATTTCGGTATGCTCTTTTGACCTCCGAAATGTCATTTGTGTCTTCAAACTGCAACTCTCGGGCAATTCGGTATGCCGGAATTATTTTGGTATGTCGAATTCTCCTGATATGGTATACCATTTTAGTACGGTATGCCGTTTTATCTTCAGCTTTATCTCCACTTGCTTTTTCGGAGTTCCGTTGCTTGTGCCGATTTTTCCTGCTTCGGTATGCCGATTTTCCTCCGGTATGCCGTTTTTGATTCTTCATCTTTGATTCGGAACGCCAATGCTTGTGTCATTTCTTCCTGATTCGGTATACCAATTTGGTTCGGTATGCCCTTTTTGATTCTTCATCTTTGATTCAGAACGCCGTTGCTTGTGCCGTTTCTTCCTGATTCGATACACCGATTTGGTTCAGTATGCTGAAATGGTTCTTCTCTTATTTTTCAAATAATTTGCTAAGTATATCTTAACATATTTACTTACAACATATTACATAAAGTTTACATGACTCAAGTAATTACAATTCTTCAACCTTATTTTTCTTTCATGAAAATATACAAAAAATTCATTAGTCCAAGTATAATTATCAAAACAAAATATATTTCTAACAAAAAACACGTTTCTTTCTATATGACGATTTAACAGAGCAAGTACTTATGGAGTAATCTCTAGGGTATATTGCTTAGGGGGAAAATAAAGTATACCTTCTCAGGAAGGCTATTTATGGGTTAAAGTAGAGTCCAAGAGCTTAGTTCGAAAAGTTTAGTAAGATTGTCATTGATAATGGATTTCAACGATGTGTTATTGATTATTCAGTGTTCATGAGAAGGTAGAGCAGAGGTAGTGTTATCCTTGTATTGTATGTTGAAGACATTCTTCTTATAGGCTGACACCACAGGAATCATGGAAACAAAAGAGTATCTGAAGAAGTACTTTGTCACAAAGGACATGGAGAGTCCATGATATTTCTTGGAGATTGAGCTCACTCATGGCAAAGACAGGATAGCTCTATTATAATGGAATTGGGCTTCTAGGGTGCAAACTAAAAAGGACTCCTATAGGTTAGAAACCACATTTTTGGGATAACACCTCAAAAGTCCTTATAGATGTTGGACGGTATAGACGGTTGATTGGGAAGCTCATCTATTTGACAGTCACATGTTTAGATATTTCTAATGCTATTAAATTACTTAGTTTATGCATGAACCTAAGATGACCCATTGGAAAGGAGCTATGCATGTATTAGCATACATTAAGGGAATCCTTGGTAAAGGTCTTGTATACAAAATTAAGACATCTTGAAGTTGAAACTTACTCAAACTTTTGCTATTCTATTGATAAAGGAGATAGGAAGTTCACTTCAGGTTATTGTACCTATGTGGGAGGCAATCTTATTACTTGAAGAAGCAATAAATAGAAAGTAGTCTTAAGATTTAGTGCAGAAATAGAATACCATTCTATGACTCAAACTATTTGTGAGATGATGTGGCTAAGATCATTGTTAGTAGAACTTGATTTCACTGTAAATGTTCCAATGTCTATGCAATGTAACAATTAAGTGGCTATCTTTATTGCCCATAATTCAACATTCCATGAATGAACAAAGCACATTGAAGTTGACTGTCACTATATTCGAGACACTGTGATCAGAGGAATCATTTTGACTCTGTATACTCTACTGTCTGAGAAACTGACAAACACCTTCACAAAAGTGTTAAGTATTAGTGTTTTTGAGTCTCTTTGTAACAAACTGGGGATGTTGTCTATATATATCTCAACTTAAGGAAATGTGTTAGATCTAGTATCGTTTAGTGTTATAAGTTATATGGGTAAATGGATATTTTGTTTACTTAGTATGGCCTATATATATGTAACTACTCCCCTCAATAGATTCATTGATTCTTTCTAATCTAAACAGTTGTTATATGAGTTCAATGCTTAAGCCTTTTGTCTTTAAAGGTGTTTGCATTGGTAATTGGTAAGTATTATTAATTCAGTCACTGTGAATATATATAGGGATGTATAAACATTTTAGGAAAGATTTATGCAACTCCATAGGCTATAATCCACCTAATTACAATTAATTTATAGATTCGATTGGCTTAATTAGGGGGTTCTTTACTGTCATTACTTCCCCACAACCTAATTAGACTAGGATGAACCATAAGCTTGGACACGTCAAGAAAACAATCCTTTGTGAAGATGTCAACAATTTGATCAATGGTCGAGATGAAGCACACTTAACGTTACTTGTGACTAACCCATTCACAAAGAAAATGGAATTCTGTCTCAATGTGCTTTGTTTGGGCATGGAAGACAGGATTCGTAGTGAGATAGATGGCAGATAGATTGTTGCACCACAGAGTAGGAGACATAGGAAGATGCAACACTAGTTTAGATTGGAAACTTTGGATCCAAATCAGTTCACATGTGGATTTTGCCAATCCTTTGTATTCATACTTAATACTTGAGCAAGCAACAATTTGTTGCTTTTTGGAGCTCTAGGAAATCAGATTGGGACCAAGAAATATGCTAAAGCCACTAACAGAGCGACAATTGATAGAGTAGTCAGCCCAATCAACATCTAAATATGCATGAAGAGCAATGAGAGGTCCTTTGGTGAAAAGAAGGCTATGGAAAGTGGTGTGTTTGAGGTAGCGAAGGATGGGTTTGACTTGAGTCAAGTTGTTGTTTGTTGGTTGATGCATGTGTTGACAAGCTTGATCGACTACAAAGGCAATATCATGGTGCGTAAGTATAAGGTACTGGAGTGCACCTACAATGCTACAATAGAGTGTGGGATCCTCGAATGATTCACCATCCTATGGGGCTAGTCGAAGGCCAACAATGACAGGAGTAGTCACCAGTTTGGCATTCGTCGTGTTGCTTTTCTGAAGAAGAGAAGTTATATAGCTAGGTTGTGCTAAAAGCATGGTAGTTGAAGTGGTGGTTGCTTCAATGTTTAAGGAGTTGAGCTTGCCCACATCTTTCATTGCAAATTCCTATTGTAGAAATAGAATCACGTCTCCTAATGGGGCACCAGGGGAGCCTGTAAAGAGGATGTCATCGACATATACAAGTATGAACACCATGAAAGAATTTGTGCACTTAATAAACGAGGAGGAGTCAACCTTTGATCCAACAAAACCGAGATGTTTGAGATGGCAACTAAGGCAATGAAACCACACACGTGGAGCCTGCTTAAGTCCATATAGTGAACGACGTAGACGATAGATAGTAGATGGTTGAGATGGGTCTATGAAGCTATGTAACGCCCCGAACCCGGGCACGCTACCAAACAACAGCATCACAAGCCTAATTACACAAATTACAGAACAAAAGGACTGTAACCAAGGCTCACCTCTAGGATCTCGATGCGCGGCTAGAAGCTCTGATTCCTGCACCGGAAACTGGCTGCATGCGGCCTACACCTAAAAACACACAGCACGCGTGAGTGACATCTAAGTCACCCAGTACGCGCCCCAAAACACCCAACTACAAGCAAAACACGATAAAACCAAAGAAAACCTGTTTCATAATATTGAAAAATTTGGTTTTATTCCTTAAAAATCACTTTCTTATTAAACAACACTTGGGACTCATTCCCAAAACCGATTCTTTTCTTTACAAAATCACCACTTGGGACCTCAATCCCAAGCCAGGCTCTTTCAAAAGCCCTAACCTTTTCCTTTCTCAAAACATGTGGAAAT
>JAMKQA010029660.1:0-23162 GCA_024699735.1 Posidonia australis
TCTTCCATAATAGATTAGGTGGCGACTCCGTTTTATTTTGCTTTTTCGACGTGATTTTGCCGACCGATTTCGCATTCATTTGCGGAATCATCTCGCCGGCATGGTTACACATAGTGTGGAAATTCTATTGGTGCATCACCATCTTCAGGTGCACCAGTGTTGTCTTCCTCTTCATGGGCCATGAGCTCAGATAAAATCTCCTTCTGAAAAGTAGAGTCTACTGTATCAAAAGTGCAAATCTGCTCTGACGTTTGACTAGTTTGGCGTTGGAAGAGAGTTACGCTGACTCTTATATTCTTATACTAACGGCGGGCGATCTCTGTGTCATCATGCTTTGTATCGTCCTTCGAGTCAAATTCTTCCTGCCTCTCTGATTCTACTTCTTCACTTATTATTAAAATTTTTAGGTTTTTTCTGCTATTTACAAGGAGTGTTGCTGATTGGTGGCTGTTCTGCTGCTGACTGATGAGAGTGATGCTACTTGTGTTCTTCCCTGAGCTTAGCTTAGGGTCTTTTTTTTTGACTCTCACCTTGCTTAAGGTGAGGTCTAGGCTGTTGATACCATCTAGACCTGTCTCCCAACTGCTGAGTGATTAACTCGTCTGGTCTAGAGTAAGCTGGCTCTTCTTCTTCTTTCAGAACCATGACAGTGGAATGGTCCTGAGTTTCCTGCAACGAGGGAGGGGCTGCTTTGATCATTGCTACTTTGCCTTTTTGGTGCCTCACTTCCTCTATGGCGTCTTCTGCCAACATGGAGAGCTGCTCTTGAAATAGAACTTCCATGTCCTGGAGCATCTCGTCGATCTACGCCTCTGTGATTGCTCCCTCATCTTCATCAGAGGCGAGATCCACATAGTATGCAGACTCCTGGTCATTGCTGGGGTAAGGGTCAGTATTCCATGCCGACAATTGAATTTGGGCAGGCGACGTCGTTGGAATTGTGGTTGGCATTGAAGCTGAAATTGCCATCTCTCAGACTACGACTGTACTGGGAACTAATGCGACAGCTGAGGCTGCCATGGGGACTGATGCGGTAATTGGAGTTGTCGTGACTGTGACTGATGTCGTGCCTGGTGGGGTAGTTGGCACTTGAACCAATGTTGATGCGGTGGCTAGAATTGGAACTACTGTGGTCGTGACTGAAATTGCTGCGATTGAAACTGGCATTACTATGGTGGGAATTTCCTCTACTGTGGTTGAGACTGGAACCACCATGGTTGGAGCTAGAACTACTATGGTTGGAACTGAAACTGCTGTGGTAAGAATTGAAACAGTTGTGGTTGAGACTAAAATGACTGTGGTTGGGACTAAAACGACTGTGGTAGGAACTGAAATTGATGTGGCATCTTCTTTGGAATAGCAATCTTCAATGCCTTCCCACTCAACTATGCTTGACAGAGTGCCTCATTGTAACGTCGCTACGCTTGGACCCTGACCTGGATTGAGAGTCCCTGCACTGATGAAGTGAGTGGGAGAGGAATTCTGTAAGCGTCGGGAATGCTCCTCCTAAGGTGACTGCTCATAACCAAGTCCTTCTCGCTTTCTCTGCTCCTCGGCGGCAATAGGCTCGGCGATCCCCTCGCTGTACTTCCCGAGAGGCACCCCTTTCTCATATCCCCATAGGTGACAGAGATTCTTGACTATCCTGGAAGGATTGCTACGAATAGGTGGGTAGCTGCCAGGCTCACATTCAGGAATGAAATTAACCGGCCCAAACCGATTAACCCCGAAGAGAACACCTGAAGGCTTGGATTCAAAGTAGATAGTCTGGTGGGACAGGGTTGAGACAACATCGACCTTCTCCTTCTCAAAGTTTTCAGCCATGACAGTGACGATGTTATTGCCCCAATTGAACTTGATCATGCAATGGAGAGTCATTAGGAGGACTTGATGCTTGTGGAGCCAAGGGTGTCCAAGCTAGAGATTAAACAAGGGTTCAAGGTCCTCGATATAAAATTCCACGTCGAACTCAGCAGGGCCAATGACGAGGGAAATTACTAACAAGCCCAACGCGTCGTGATGCGTGTTGTCGAATGACGTCATCCCTTTCACCACTAGCACAATATCATCAGCCTTGAATCCGAGCTTGCTTGCTGTGCGCAAGGGGCAGGCGTTCACACCAGCGCCATTATCGACCAGGGTGAGAGGGATGTGGAAGTTCTTGAAATGTACTGTCACGAACAGGGGCTGGTTGTGATTGATCCCTGTTGGAGATAACTCTTGGGAGGTGAAGGAGATAACTTAAGGTGTGGCAATCATGCCTACCATGGTTTCTAGGGTTGTAGGCTCTATGGTGGGGGATACATGGGCAGCCTAGAAAACCCAAAGGAAGGCTTCTCGATGCTCAGCTGAAGTGTGGATCAAGTCCTAGATGGAAATATCAGCCTTGACCTTCTTGAGCTGAGTAGTGATGTTGGCCACAGGTTTGGCTATAGTGGCAGAGGGCTTGCCCAAGGTTTCATCGATGGTAGGCTTCAGTGGTTGACTTTTTGGCTGTGGTGGAGCTACAGTAGATCGGGTCGGCTTAGGCACAAGAGCTAGGGCCGTATATATTTGTCCCGAGAGCGTGACCTCCACACACATCTCTGCGCCATAGTCATAGGGCACGCGATGGGAATCTCAGGTCAAACTAACAACCACAAGTGTCCTAACGGCTAATTCCGGTCGAGCAAGGGATAGACTTGTTGCTAATGGAACTGGTAGGGACACAGGCCAAGGAGACTGCACAGTGGGATGGGCTAGCAAGGTGACTGGTGTTGTGGATAGAGGCGGTTGTGCTAGTAGGGTCACTGGTGTGGTCAGTGAGGGTGATTGCGCTAATAGGGTTACTAGTGAGGGTGGTCGTGCTGACGAGGTTGCTGAATACTCTGGTCTAGCGGTGAGTTGGATCATGTTCACGACGGAGCTTGAACCCTCGACAAAGGAGTGATACAAGGTGTGAGGCAATGGAACAGAGGAATCCTAGATCAGATCTGAAAGGTCCAGCATGGAAGAGTTGAACCGGGCAGGAAAGATGGTGTGCATTCCAGAGGCCCCTAGTGCGCCTAGACGGCCGTGCTCAGGGAGAGGCTGGCTAACAATTCTAGGGGGAATAGGGACGGATGTAGACGCTTGTGCTGGTGTAGGCGTAGACCTTGCTTGCTAGGTGTGAATGATAATGACCTCACGGTCAATCAAATCCTAAATGGCACTCCAGAGCGAGCAACAACTATCCGTCGCATGCCCCGTGGCATGATGGAAGTTGCAGAATAGATCCGCTTTGTACCATCCTGGTAATAGATGCAGCGGTGGGCAGACCTCCAAAAACTTTAGGAGTGACTGTACCTTCGGGAGGACAACGCTCAGGGGCTCGACCAAAGGAATGAATTGGCACACTGGGCGGCGCGATCGTGCCTGTCCCTGATATGGTCCTTGCTTTACCGATATGACGGGATATACCAGCTCGACGGTGGTGGTGATGTGGGAGGTGCGTGGTGCCTTATGAGTGGGTGCATACACTAACTGCTGCTGAGCTGGAAGTCCTGCGTTGATAGGCATTGCATGGGACTCGATGTATGCAACGACGTTCTAGGGAGGGTCTCTCCTTTTGTTGGAGTTGTTGTTCACACCGTTGATGGTGCTTGCTCTTGGGATGGATACAGGAGATGTGACCTTCTTGGCAAATGCACCGAGCATGGGGAAACTGCCACTACGTAGTGAGCTTTCCATGCGAGCTCCAGCTCGGATCAGCGATGCAAATGTGGTGATTGGCTGTATGCTAAGCAAAGCCCCGGTAGCTGGCTGCGCTCCATGGATAACCATCTCGATAGATTCCTCATCCAAGGGTCTATCTTGAACTTGTGAGGCAAGAGCGCATTAACGTCCGACATACTCCCCAAATGGCTCTTGGGGCTTCTGCTTGGTGGCGTCAAGGTCCTTGCGCTTAGGGACTAAGTCTAGATTAAAGGAGTACCGTTCCAAGAATGCCTGGCTGAGGTCGTTCCAAGTCTTTATCTGAGCCATATCCAAGGAAGTGAACCACTTTAGCGTGGGGCCAGTCAAACTTTTCTGGAAGAGCCAGATTAACAACCTTTTGTCAGCCTGTAGCTGCATGAGATCTCCGTAGTACGCCCTTAGGTGTGAGATAGGGCAACCTTTACCATTATATTTCTCAAAATCTGGGACTTGGAAATTCGGTGGGAGAGTTACCTCTAGGAAATAACAGAGGTCCTGGAATCGGTAAGACTTGCAGTCTCCACCCTGCACTTGTCAAAGTGCTTTTTCGAGATCACCCACCCTAGCGTGGAGGGCGTCTGATATCGCTATCGTTGAGAGTGGTGCAGTTGGGGCAGGTCCTGCTTACGCCATATAGGTCGCACTGAGGTGCTCTTCCGGATCCACCATCATGTCTACTGGTGTCAATGAACGATGGCCGACATACCCATGCGTTGGTGTAAAGTGTTGTAGGGTATATGCAGCAACGTGATTCTTATGCAAGGAGATAGAGGGAGATGTATGATGACCTAGGTGAAATGCAGTGTGAGCAACGTGTAGCTGCGTTCCTGGGGTAGATCTGGGGAATGAGCTTTATGGGTGCTACGCCCCTGCCACGCCTAGAGGCAGGCCACCAGGTTCATAGGAGACATGCTGTGCTGTTACTAGTGGGGGTGCTGCAGGCGGAGTCGGTCCCACCATCGTCGAGGTCGCGAGAAGCTGAGGCGATGATTGGGGAGGCGGTGTTGTGGATGCATTATGACATGCAAGGGAAGGCAATAGAGGGACCGCTGGACCCGTAGGGGGAGCAGCAGGGGTTGGAACAATACAAAAGTCCATGCCCTGAAGCTTCTGAGCAAGCTCAAGAAATTGTTGAGTGTGGAGAACATGTGACCCGTCGGTAGTTGTAACACCCCTATGCTACACAATAGTACAAGAACTACCCAAAAACAGCTAAAAGAGTATAAATGACAGAATTAAATAAATAAAACTAAACACCCTGACCTGTGTGCGGCAAAAGTGGCTCGAATGGGATGTACCAGACTAGATTGCACCTACTCCTGAGCACCTGAAACAAGGGAAGAAGAAAAATACACGTGAGTGATAGGAATGTCACTCAGTATGCGTCCCAAAACAGCAGCAAAACCCACAAAACACTGCTAGAAAGTCGTCAAACCCCACACATGTAGTTAGAAAGACTTCGATAAAGATGCCATTTTAAAACTTTCTTTTCTTTTGCTTTTAAAACCTCATGATCATTCATAAATCTTTATACACGACTCAACGAAAGCAAACCATTGCATCTAGTTTCCCAGCCCAAAACATCATTTAATCCATTAACACAATTTATCACAAATCAAGGCTAGGAACTAGTTTAACACACAAATCCACAATTCTTATCGCAAAACTAGTCGCATCACCCTGGCCACAAGTAGCTGGTGAGGATTCCATGTCACCACACCTACATTGCAGTGCCACGGTGAACCACCCCACGTTGGAGTTCAACCGCCCTGACCGCAGTCTCAAATGTACCCTCACTGGTATAAGCACGGAGTGCGTACTCACGACGCTCTGGTGCCAGAGCACCTGGGGACTATAACCCTAGACCTGTCCAGCACCGGCACTGAGGGTAGTCTGGGTCTACCATACCCCGGGTCCTACAATACCACCACAGTCTCGAGGCTCCTGCCCCGGATCATAAACACGGCAACCACAACCAAGGACATGTCCCCGACATCTCTAGAGGTCTCACTACCCTTGTTGGCAAGCCCTGGTCTAGCTGTGGTTCCTACAATTTCCATAAATCTCTTTAAAACCATATGCAGTTTCTCTTTTCAAAACATTTGACAAAACCGTTATTTTCATTGATAAAACTCTTTATAAATCCTACGCATTGTGTGTCACATTATCATTTATGGTTCAAACAGAACCCCAATCATTCACTCATGGTCATTGTACCATGCAATTACCCCTCACATGGGTCCACATTAATCCACATAAATCATGTTTCACAATTCATGGAAAGTATCATTAAAACATGTTCACATGCAAAATTTCATAAATCATTTCCATGCATCTCATGCCTTTATCATGCATTTATCCAAATTTATCAACATTTAACAAAGCATTTCTCAATATAGTCCTGGGTTCTGATTCGGTATACCAAATAGGATCCTGATCGACCGAAAATCCCTAATTCAGTCGATCGAAATATTTCGGTATTCTGAATCCCTGTCGGTTTTATCAGTCCCCTATTGGAACGATCGATTGAAATCATCTGGTCATCCGAAATCCCCTGATTTGGTCAACCGAATTCCCCCCGGTCGTCCGAATCAGTGGCCCAGGGAACCACCTAGGAGCATTTCGGCATACCGAACCCAGTTTGGCATACTATTTTCTGTGATTGCAGAAAACCTCCCCAGCCTCCGTCGTCTCTTCTCCCCAAAGTGGGAGTAAGGAGTGGACCCCACTAAAATACCACAAAAATTACAAGCAAAACATGGGGTGTAGACCTCCAAGTCTACTTCAAAACCACTCAACCCAAACATAAAACCATTAAGCATGCTGTTCTATGGAAATTCACAAAGGCATAAGACTCATATGACATCACTGTAGCATGCATCAAGAATACCCACAAAAATCCAACAAAACACCCATGAATCAACATGATATCAACATAAACACATTATTCATCTCATTCCCAACAATTTCCCGATTTTTGCATGATTTTAACATCATTATCCTCGATTTATCCTTTAACCTAAACATGCCACAACAAGGAAAGGGAAACGGAGGGGGACGCGTACCTGGCTTCGACGAGCCTCGCGTGCCCTCGAGCTCCGACGATGCACAACACTGGCCTATCCCCGCTCGCATGCTCTCCTCCGGCACGCTACCTCCCCTCAGCCTCTGCACTCGTTCTCTCCCTTTCTCGGGTTTCTCCTCCTCACCCTCGCACTGCACGCCTCCCTTTAACACCACCTCCGTGCATGCCATCCCTTGAATCTCGCCGGTTAGCCGCCAGCCTCTTTGCTCCGAAGGGGACGGGACGAGTAGCCCTCCTACTAGGCCATACGCGTAGGAGAGGACCGATCGTAGGTCGCGGGCATGGAGAAGAAAAGAAAAAGGAGGGTCACAGGCATGGTTGGGCTCTTGACCAGGTCCAAGCTCAAATCCAAGTGGGTCTCACCCCCAAACATGGGTCCCAATTGCATCACAGACCCACAAGCCAAAGAAGTCACACCACAAGGGAAAAACCAAGAGCACAAAACACAGGGAGAGACCACAGCCAACAAACACAACCTGGATTAACCATTAACAAACCATATACAATTAGTACAGGAAATTCCATGGTTTATATTAAATGGAAAAGTAGGCACGGATGTTACAGTAGTAGTACCGGAGGTCAAGGTCAAAGACTCAGAGGATCCAAGAAGAGGTTGGACTCTAGACTGTCCAGCAGGGAGAGATCCTATCAAAGATGTCATTGCAGGCGGTTGGGTGCCAAAGGTAACAGATCCAACCAAGAGATAAGTTAGAGGTGGGGTCTCCGGAATGCGCGTGGCCATCACAGCGACGGCCTCAATGATAGGCTCAGCAGTGGGATGAGCCTGCTAGTTTTCGGTACCTGAGGGATTCTCGATCATCAAGAAACAACTGTCGGGAAGAGTGATAGAGGCGAAAGAAGTCAGTGTCAAAGGAGGGACCGAGGAGACAATCACCTCCAGAGCAGTAGAAGTCAAAGGCTCACCCAGATGCTGAGCCATGGTAGAATGGGAACGAGTGATAACTAGACTGCGGTGATGGGACAAAGGGGGGATCCTAGGACGAGCTATCGTCGACAGCGACGGGTAGCTCGGGAGAGGATGATCGAGATCTATCACCAAAGGGGAAACAGAGAATGAGGACTCTCGAGCTTCGGCAGAGGAACTCGCACAATAAGTTGGATAAGAGACACAAGAATTTGGGAAACCTGATGTGAGTAAAACAAGACACAGATGTAATGTTATTAGGGTGGCTTGAATGGTACGCACGCATATGAATGCAACTAATATGCTCTCTCTCACCAACTAAGTGTTTCCTAAAAGGCCATCTACTCCGGAATCACACATGAGTAAATGGGTCTCCGACTCATGCTAGAAAGAAAGGTCCCCGCTCTAAATCCTGGCCAAAGCGCAGGTAGTGAACGGGTAGTGCGTTGGTGGCCTCATCTCCTGCAGTAGCATGGAGTTGTACCCTCTACTAACACCGACATGACCCTGAACAAGGGGGCAAACTAGCAACACGCCCTACGCTAAAGCTATAGAACGGGCCACTAGAATTGTCCTTCGCAAACTATAGGTGGACTCATGGGAGAAGATGGGTTCCCAATATGATTAATCATGCAATATGCTTTTGTGTTTTTTACTTGCATTTTATTAACCAGGGGGGAAAGAGTTTGAATTGGTCTTTAGTTTTGCCTTATTATTTGTTTCTCTGAGTTTGTGTGTTTTATTTTTAACCAAAAAGGGGAAACAAACATGTCTCTACTCTCCTAGTCACGTCAAATGCGAAAAGGGAAGAAAACTCACAAGTAAGGCAAACAAGCAAGCAAACAAAAGGCATGATCATGGCATGTGCAAGTGTCTTGGCATCATGATTGTGAAAAGAAAACATCCATCAAATCAAAAGGTAAGATATATAGCATGTGAGTGCAGTGATAGAGCAAATGTGTACAAGAAAGTGTGAAAGGCATGCTATGTAAGCAAACAAGTACAAGCAAGGCAAACAAACAAGTATGTGAAGCGAAAGCATCAGAAAGCAAGCGAAAAAGTCTAACTTGAAAGCCAGAATTTGTTAGTCCCCAGTGGAGATGCCAATTCTGTGACCATGCCCATCTGGGAATCCCCAGAGGAGTCGCCAGTTCTATGACCATGCTCACCCAAGAATCCGGTGCGGAGTCGCGCCAAAGGGTGGAGGCCATAGCTATGCCAGGATGGCAAAGGCGCAAGATAGGATAAAAACAAAAAAAATGGAGTCACCACCTAGTCTTTTAAGGGAAAGACGAGGAAAACCACAAACAAGTCACAAAAAGATGAATGCATGAGATGCAAATGAAAAGGCCAGATGTCTACAAACCAGAGAATGGGTAAGAATTCCTATTATGCACGGGGAAAGTGTTAGACACCCCTGTATGCCCTAGAAACTCGGTCTTTCTAGTCCAATTCACTTGCTAAAGGTTGAATGAATGCTTGCTAAGCCTAGATTGTGCTCTAATCATACTAATATGAATGCCAAGATGAGACTAGATGGATGTGCAAGATGGTGTGCAAAAACTACAAAGAAATCCACACAAAATGATGAAATCATGAAATACGACACGATAATGAAAATCGCATGGAGTGACGAGGTTTTTGGAAAGAATGGCCTGGAAAAATGTACTGACATCAAAAGAATAAAAAATGCAACCAACTCAAATCATCAAAATCATAGAAAACATTGTGGAAATCAAGGTGTAAAAATTGCAAAGAAGTCCATGTAAAACGATCAAATAGTGACATATGAAGAAAATCACATGAAATGACGATGTTTTTGGAAAGAAGGCTCTGGAAAACCACATCTATATCAAAAAGGTCAAAAGTGGTATCAATCCAAGTCATCAGAATCATGGGAAATGTCATAAAAATCAAACAAGGGAAATAATCCGCAAGTGGGCCAATGTGGGCCTTTTGGTCAGTTAGTGCATGCCCTTGGGCCATGAAATCCAAATCCAAATCGAAAAAATCCAAATTGTAGGAGTAAAGGAAGTCAAATTGAATGTCAAGTGCATGCTTGCTCGAAAAAGATGGGATGATGTGCAAATGAGATGAAAAGTTACATAGAATATGTGAAAATCGGACTAAATGTGTAAAATATGCTGAGGAATGACTTAGACAAAGATTATGCATGACTTAATGCAAGAACTAAGATACATGTGCATGAATTAGTGGCACAAAGACGATTTGATCATTTCTATGGCCAGATATGATAAGTGCATATATGTGGATGATGCATGGTTTAATGAATGCAAGATGTACGCAAAATGTTAGGAAGAAGTTGTTTGCAAGAAAACATGAAAAGGATTAGGTCTTAAAAATAAGAAAAATGATGTAAACATGATAAATGACAAGTTCAAGGACCAAAATGCAAAATTCATGAAAAGGGAGGAAAACCTGGATTACAATGTATATTCAGTGGCCTCGATCCTAATGTGTAGATGATAGATTAAATGAAAATGCGGCACTGAGATGTGTGAGAATTGCACCTTGGTAATTTCCTGAAAATTCAAGGTCTAATATGCAAAATTCACACATAAAGTGCAAATGTGACTAAAATGTGGAATTAAAGATCATTTCACAATGCAAACATAATTTTTAAATGAAATCTATGTTTAAGTGCAAAACTATAAATGCAATAAGTGGAAAATGTCAAAAATAGATGTGAAAACAATTAAAACCCTAAACGATGGATTTGAAATTAATCTAAGGGTCTGGATGCAAATTTCCTATACTCAATGACTGTATGCTATGACTCCAAGGGCTTACATGCAATATTTCAGGGCTTAAATGTGATAAAAATTAGACTTTTATAATGATCGGTGTGATTATAAAGTCTTTCAGGATTTAGAATGCAAATTTTACAAAGAAAGCTCATTTTAAAAGTTCTAAGGGCTCAATGCAAATGTTCAGGACTTAGTTGCTAAGAAAATATAATAACAAGGACTTAAATGTGAGAAAACATGTATGAATGCAATAAAGATAGAAATTAAAATATGCAGGGAGCTATATGCAATTCTTACAGAAACAAAATAAAGAAATAAAAGTTATTTAAAACTACAAGGGCTTAAACATAAAAACACATAACCTAAATGAAATGATTAGCGGACCTAAGTGCAAGAAATCTAAACTGATGGACCTAATCTAAATCCTATTTCCTTCGAAGTTCACCGACGCCCGATCTCCAGCGAGGGCTCTGACGGTGGCACAGCTGCGGAGGAAGGCGGGCGACAGTTGAGGAAGCTTGAGGGCGCTGCGACGGAGCTCTCTAGCGCGGTGGGAAGGACTCAGAAGGCCTGGGATGCCCTGCCCACCTCTGACTTCGGCGAGGTGTTGACCGGCACTGAGGAAGATGACGACGAGGGAGCTAGTTGCGATGCGGCGGCTGGAGTGGCACGGCGAGGACCAAGGAAGCTTCAGGGAGGTCTGAGGAGACTCCTGGAGGCCTTGGTGAAGATTGGGGTGGCCTGAGGTGTCCCCTCTGTCTCCTATGCTGGCGACAAGCACGACGAAGGTAGGCACGATGCTCCGGAGCCAAGGACGGTGTCGTGGCTGCGTAGAGTGACTTGTGGTAGGGTAGCAGAGCTTCCTGGCATGGCTGTGCGAAGCAGGCGCATCAGGAGGTCTCTAGTTGATTCCACTGCGAGGGTTGGTGGTTGCAAAGCGACGGCGGCGACGTTCCTGGCCATAGGAGGCCAAAGGATCCCTTCTCGATTGAAGGGGACCTAGGGAGGAAGAGGAGGACGGATGGGGAGAGGAAGGAGAGGTCCGTGGGGCCTTGCTTGGCCCAGGAGGCCTGTAGCCTCACCGATGATGGTAAACCCACCACTGGAGGAGGGGGAGATGACTGACAAGGGTAGAGATCTCCGACAAAACACGCCTGGGAGCCTCGACTGATCCTAGTGAAACTAAAAGAGGGGAAAAAAGAACTAGAATGGGGGATTACCTGGCTAGGGGGCTGCTCCGGTGATCACTCTAGCGTTGGTGATTCGAGGGTTCTGGTGTGCTAAAGGATTGGAGGAGGGCTCTGGTGGCTCTAGATGATGATGCAAAGGGTTCTTTGGGTTTCGTGGAGTGCTTCTCAGTGGGCTCAATGTGGTGTTTTTTTGGATGGTGATGAGTCTTTTATACACCGACGATGGCCTCTAGAGTCGTCAATATTCCTCCCCGATGGTTGAAGATCGCTCGATACTCGCGTGAGCTGGCAAGAGTTGTTGGGGGATCGTCGGAGATCACGGGGAGGAGAAGATATTCTCTGGAGATCTCAGGATTGCCACCGGAAAACTCGAGGTCGCTAGAGAGGGTCGTCGAAATTATTTTTCCTGTTTTCTAAAGTTTTTTGTTGAGAAATGAAGTGAGTTGAATTGGGCTAAACGGGTTTGGGTTTTGGGCTTTTGGATTTTAGGGTTTTTTAGGGTTTGTTTTGGCGATTTTGATTTAGTTTTTTTTGTGATTTTAATTTAGGTTTTGTTTTTTATTATTTTAAGCTTAATTAATTAATTTTAAATTGAGGTTTTGTGGATTTTATTACTTGAAGGTTTTGGTGATTTTAATTAGGATTTAGGGTTTTAGTTTTAAGTTTGATTTGGATTTTATTATTTTAGGGTTTTTGTGGTTTAATTAATTGATTTTAAATTAGGGTTTTTAGGGTTTTAGGATTTTAATTATTTTATGGTTTTTGTGATTTAATTAGTTGATTTTAGATTAGGGTTTTTTAGGGTTTCATTATTTTAGGGTATTTTAGCATTTTAATTATTTTAGGGTTTTTTTGATTTAATTAATTGATTTTAAATTAGGATTTCTAGGGTTTTATTATTTTAGGGGTTTTTTGAATTTAAATGGATTAAAGTTTTGTGTGTGGATTTTAATTTAGATTTAATTAGTTTTTTACTTTACTTAATTAGGGATTTAGTTTAAATGTTGGTTTAATTGGTTTTTATTAGGGTTTTGACTTAGATTTTGATTTCATTGGTTTTTTACTTGATTTTTGTGTGGATTAGGGTTTCTTTTTAATTAGATTTAATTTTTAATGGTTTTATTGAGTTTTACTTGATTAAGGTTTTAATTAACTTAGATTATGGTTTTCACTTAATTAACTTGGATTTTAAATGGTGTAAATGGATTTTATTTGATTTTGGTTTTAATTAGAGTTTTTACTTAATTAATTTGGATTTTAAATGGTTTAAATGGATTTTATTTAATTATGGTTTTAATTAGGGTTTTATTTGATTTTGGTTTTAATTAGGGTTTTTACTTAGTTAAATTGAATTTTTAGTGGATTTTATTTAATTTTGGTTTTAATTAGGGTTTTTATTTGATTAATTTTGGATTTTAAATGTTTTAAATTTTAATTAGGTCAGAGTATGCTTGTGTGGACTTGAGTGGGTTTTCGGGTTTGGGATTTTGGTGGAGTTAGGGTTTAGGTTTGGTGATCGCAACCAGAACATTTTTTCAGTGGAGTCTGCTGTCAAATGACTACAAAATCGGGGTGTCTACAGTTGGCAAGCAGTCTTCACTATTTTTCTTACATAACACTGCTCAGGCTGCATGCTGGGAATTTTTGCCACTAATATTCGCCAACTTTTCCTACTTAGAAGATTCGTCAACGTTATTCGCCTAGAAATCTTGCCACCAATTCTCGTTTGCTTGATTCGCTGGCAAGATTCGCTTGACCCTTATTTCTAGGGTCTAGAGACAAAACAAAAGCTGCAACCGCACAAATCATTCACAAATATCACTCAAACACAAACACACATTCCCATATCACAAGGAAATAAATTCCAGAGCACCATCACTGGTATTCATTATCATTATCAAAATACATAGTCTCTGGTACAACCCAATATATTACAATAAGTCCAAACAAAGTAATTTTACGACCCATGATTAATTGTAATAAACATCACCATAGTTTGAGTTTATGAAAAACCTACTATGCAAATAGGATCCTAACTTAATACGATTTCTGGAAAAACTCATAAACTAATCTTCATTCTTACTTTTATTTCTTTTCAGTTTTTAGTGAATCCCTTGAATCACTCTCCATTGTTATGTGTGGCCTTTCCTATTGGTATACTTCCTCACTCTCAGTAGTTCATATTTTCATATTCATTCTGACATAGGTTCATTAGTGAGGACCTTAGAAATCAACTATCATACAATTGACATTAGATTTAAGCATTATAGTCTTATTGTTGCCACTATATCATCAAAAGGACCCAATACCAAACCTCATCAAGTCAGTGCATCCCTCCATAGGGTTATCACTCCGAAGAGTCATACATCAAGACCTTATTCTCTCTTTCATTTTATATTCTTACTTTATCACGGAAGACACTAATAGTATTCATTTTACTTGAATAGACTAAATTTTAATTCTTTTTAACTCTAGTGACCTAACTGTAAAATTTCATTTGATTATTAAATATAAATTTCTCTTTACGAGTAGTTGCGATAGTTCTTCTTGATTTTGACTCAGGTTCCTATTTAACGAAATATTGCTATAGTTCTTAGTTGATTTTCAATTTCCCAACATGCAACAGAACTCGCATCGGATTCCAAGCTTTTCTGGTAAATATCATAAATCTAGAAATAATCCAATAATAAGACTTCTTCAACAATGCAATAATAATCATGCAGAAAAATAGTCCTCAGTAACCATAATAGGCGAGTAACCCAATAAACAAGACTTTTCCAAACAGTGCAATAGTAAATGTCCAAGACTTCTTCAAATAATGCAATAAAAATTGCCTAGAAAAATTATTCCATGGTAAACAAAATTGACACATCCCAACTAAACCTTATTCCATGGACACTATTCCTTTATTTTCAATTTAATCTCAATATTGGTTGTGCAAAAATAAAAAAAATAAAGCTACAGTTCATCTTCTACCTCACGCATGTTACTGTTCACAAAAAGATTATTGCAATAGAAAATCTCCTAATGAACCTATCACAAACCTCTACAAATCCCGCATACCTTACACCAGCGAAGGTTTCCCTTGCTCCCTTTCGTCGCCATCACCCCTGGCTGCTCCTCCACGCCTGGCAAGGCAACAGTGCACATGGTCTACGGGGGTTCTCACCCCCTCTCTCTCTCTCTTTCTCTGTGTTGTAGTCACCACCATGGGTAGAATTCTTCTATATAAAGCCCATAGCTGCAACCCAAAGGCCACTACCCTCTTAACATGCCATGAAATTATGCCAAAAAATAGACATTGGTAACACGTGCCCCTCATACATGTTGGTTATCCACGCCACTAGTACGTGTTGACTACTAGTGCCGAAGACATGCACCTCAGACTAAAAGTGTAAACAAGATTAGTATATGTTACATCCAACCTTTCTTAGAAAAATTCCGTCCTCAAATTTACCTAACAAACAACTTATCAAATCATTCAGGATATTTGCTATGCATCTCATTCTCTAGTTCTCAAGTAGCTTCTTCGATTCCATGATATTGCCATTGGACCTTTACCATCAAAACAACTCTCTTGCGAAGATTATGCCCTTTGAAATCTACAATCTACATAGGCTTCTCCTCAAAGGATTAATCTACCTAAATCTTTAGAATGTCGTACTTAATTACATGGGTTTCATTTGGTATATACTTCTTTAACATCAATATATGAAACACATTATGTAACTTTGCATATTGTGGTGGGATAGTGCTACTCTACAAGTAACGTCACCAAGTCGTTCCATTATATCAAAAGATCCCACATACATAGGACTTAACTTCTCTTTTTCTCTGAATCTCATCACACCTTCAGCTAGCGATATCTTCAAGAAAACATGTTCTCTAATATCAAAAATGCAACTTACGACGCTTATAATCTGCATAACTCTTCTGTCGACTATGAACTTATAACGTCCCCAAACCAGGTGCTACGAAATTTAAGCTACTATACTAGGATTAATGTACTTATAAAAAGAAATTTAATAGCAAACTACTCAGAACCTATGTGCGTGGCTAGTGGCTCCTGTCTCTGAACACTAGACTAGACTATACTTCAATTAAGCACCTGAAAACAAAATAAGGTAAAAACACACTTGAGTGACTTCTAAGTCATCCAATACGTGCTCACAAAGAAAACATGGTGGAAAATACTAGTAAACTAAATTCTAGGTTTTCTAAGGCATCCTTAAACATTTGTGGAAATCTTTCTATAAATCCTAAGTTGGATTCCAACTGGAACCAAAACTTTCAATAAATCTCTTATTTAAGTTCTAGAAATCCTTTTTGGGGAAAAACTCAGTAAATCATGCTCTTTTTAAAATCTTTCTTTCTATTCTAAAACTCATGCACTAATCTAATGCATTTCTGGAAAAAATCTCAAGGACTAGACTCCAGCCTAAAAACAAAATCTTGAATCTAACTAAAACAAAATTCTTGGCTGGACTAGCCCTAAAACCCTAATCTCGACTTAGCTAGAATCTAGCTAAAACACAAAAGCCAAAACACAGTTCGATGCTAGCTTAAATCTAATTTCTGAATTTCAAATCTACAAGCTCTTTTCTTTTTTGGTGCCACCCTGATCAAGGGTGACCTGGTCACAAACGAAGGAAGAGGCACAAGCCTCAACCTCCTACGCTGCCATGGTGAAAGTCTCAATGCTGGGCATTCCACCGTCTACCTCGGCCAACAGGCCACACTCTTGGGCTCCTCAGGCCCCTTTCAGCCAACAGGCTCACACTATTTTTCTGTGCATGAGGATGCATTTCCCAACGCTCCTTTCTTTCTTGGTGTTTGAGCTCAAGGGTTATCTTACCCGACCCATTCAATACCTTTCTCTAGGCACCCAGTCTCACTAATTAAGACTAGCTTTAGAAATCTTATTCTGAAAACATGTATTTTCTCTTTGAAATCTTTATTCTAAATCTCTCTCATTATGGGAATCTTTTCTGTAAAGTTGTTCTTTTTTGAAGTAGCTTCTTTATAATTCTTGTTTAAATCTCAAGGAATTCTTATTAAGTAAACATGCCAAAAACACACAAATTAGGCATTATTACTTAACTTGGCTAAACAATTCTAGGCCTTGATTTGGTAGATCGAAACTAGATGGTCATCTGAAATCTCTTGATTTGGTAGACCAAACTATTTCGGTCTACCAAAATCAAGTATCTAAGGCTAATCTGACAAGATTTCGGTATACCGAACTTATTTGGCACATTGAAATCCCCGTTTCTAGGGGCAGAGCTAGGCCCTTAGGTCGCTCATTCATCAGAATCAAGATCTCCAACAGACCCCTTTCCAGCAAACCACAAATCCTACATAAAACACATAATCTAGCATGCCAAGACTACTTTCATTTGGGACAAGTTTCATTAAACTCTATTGCACGCATCCCAAGATATAAATTAACAAAGCATCAAAGGTCACTGAAGAACATTGTGGCACGAATCTCAAAATTCAACACAAATCTCATGATAAATCATGAAAAAATCCTTTAATCATCACACATCCATGATTCAACTCAGTTCTACTTATGTTTATGCTTTTCATACTAATTCATGGCATAATCCCAAGAATGAGCGTAAAATACAAAAAGAGAAACGAGGGAAGAGACGCATACTCAGAGACGATCTCTAGTGATCCTCCCTCCTCAGTGGTTTCCTCTCTTCTTCTTAGTGCTCCTCCAGCTTCCAGGGTCTCCAGAGGCCCTCTTCCACCACCGGCAACAGCCACCTCTCTCTCTTCCTCAGCTCTCTTTTTCTCTAGTTTCCTGGTTCTGGCTCTCCCTTTCTCTTCTCTTTCTTTCGATCTGTTGCCGTCCTCACCTTCCTCTTCTTCTCCATTGTAAGGTTGTCGTCTCTATGTCATCATTTCTCGACAATAGTCGCTAGAGATCCCGGTGTATCGAAAATGCAGTATGGCTGTGGAGTACTGCGATGAGCACAGTGAAGGGTGGTGGAGTTTGTGTGGCACTGTGCTGGGTTGACTTAGCTCTTGATCTAGCCCCACTCGGTCCCACACACACACACATGGCATGCATAGGTCCAAAATACCACACAGTAAGGGATTTAGCAAAGGTAATGCTACTTAAGGAGAGCTCAACACCCATATCTCATTATTAAGCTAATCATCTAGATTACATTAACTTAATTACATTCATTCTGGATAATCTGGACACAAATATTATAGAACTGCTTCCAATCTCTTCTTAATTACGCTCACCTTATCTACATATTGTTAAACAATCTCATGTCCGAGCAGTCATTGTCTGGCAGGGGACTGATAAACTGACAGGGATTCGGTATACCAAAATATTTCGGTTGACCGAATCAGGGATTTTTGGTCGACCAAGACCCTATTCGGTACGTCGAATCAGGACCCAGGGCAATATTGAAAATGCTTAGAAAAATGTTGATAAATATGGATAAATACATGATAAATGTATAAGATGCATGGAAATGATTTGTGGAATATTGCATGTGAATATGTTGATTTTTAATGATGTTTTCCATGAGATATTGAAACATGGCTTATGTGTATGAATGTGGACCCATGTGAGGGGTGAATGAATGGTATAATGACCATGATTGAATGTTTGGGCTTTGAAACCATAGATGATAACATGATGCATAATGCGTGTGAATTACAAAGAGTTTTATGAATGGAAAATGGTTTTGACAAATGTTTTGAAAAGAGAAATTGCATATGGTTTTAAAGAGATTAATAGAAATTGTAGGAACCACAATGAAACCAGGACTTGTCGACGATGTAGTGAGACCTTTAGAGATGTCGAGGATGTGTCCTTGGTTGTGGTTGCCGAGTTTGTGGTTCGGGGTAGGAGCCTCGAGACTGTAGTGGTATTGTAGGACCCGGGGTACGGGAGACCCGAACTACCCTCAATGTCGGTGTTGGACGGGTTAGGGTTAGAGTCCCCAGGTGCTCGGGCACCAGGGCGTCTCGAGGACGCACTCCGTGCTTGTACCAGTGAGTGTACATTTTGAGGCTGCGGCCAGGGTGATTGAACTCCAGTGCGGGGTGGTTCACCGCGGCACTGCAGTGTGGGTGTGGTGACATGGAATCCTCGCCAGCTACTTGTGGCCAGGTCGATCGCCTGTGGCCAGGGTGATGCGACCAGTTTTGGAATGGAAAAGTGTGGATTTGTGTGTTGGACTAGTTCCTAGCCCGGATTTGTGATAAATTGTGCTAATGGTTTTAAATGATGTTTTGGGCTAAGAAACTAGATGAAATGTTTGCTTCTCCTGTGTTGAGTATAAAGGTTTATCAACGAGCATGAGGTTTTGAAAGAAAGGAAAAGAAAAGAAAGTTTGAAATGGCATTGTTTTCAAAGTCTTTCTAATCGAATGTGTAGTTTTGGTGATGGTAGTTTTCTGGCAAATGTTTTTGCAAGTTTTATCGTTGTTTTTGGGGCACATACTGGGTGACATTCCTATCACTCATGCGTGTTTTCCTTGATCCCTTTTGTTTCAGGTGCTCAGGAGTAGGAGCAGTTTAGTCTAGTGCATCTTTCCGAGCCACTTTTGCCGCACACAGGTCTGGGTGTTTGCTTTATTTATTTAATTCTGTTATTTAGATGCTTTTAGCTGCTTTTGGGTAGTTCTTGTACTGTTATGTAGCACTAGGATGTTACAAAGTGGTATCAGAGCCTAGTTTCACTTAGTACACCAGCTTAGGGTGTCCGACATTGTAGCTTTAGTTAGACTGCTCGATCTGTAGGGGATCATAGCACCTGATTTGTTTGTTTGCTTGTGGTGGCAGCAAGATGCCTCCTAGAGGTCGGGGCAGAGGAAGGAGTCCAACAGCAAGTCCCGACCAGGAGCAGGATAGTGGTTGGGGAGGTCTTCGGCAGGAGCTAAGCCATATGATGCAGGGTTTTGCTCAAACTTTTGGTAAGAACAACAGTGTGGGACCAAGGCAGATCCCTGGCTTAAGTAGTTCCGTCGATTGAGCCCATCGACGTTTGATGGTAGGGGCAAGCCAGAAGAATGCGAGGCCTGGCTGCTTGAGATTGAGAAGGTCTTGGAGGGCTTGGAGTGTCCAGTTGAGAAGTGGGTTCATTTGGCTACCTTTCAGTGTAAGGGAGATGCAGACCAGTGGTGGAGAGCCACCCGTCGTATGAAGTTCCCTAATGCTGACCTATTGATGATATCTTGGGAGGAGTTCCGAGAAGCCTTCTACGAGAAGTACTTTCCAGTGTATGAACGAGATCGACTGGACAGGGAGTTTAGAAACCTGAAGCAGAGTAGCATGACTGTAGCCGAATATGAGGTGGCCTTCACTTGATTGGAGCAGTTCTCACAGGCATTTGACACTGAGCAGCGCAGAGCCAAGAGATTTGTGGAGGGACTGACTCCAGCACTCAGATCGAGGGTCTTAGGCTACGAGTACCCCACTTTGGCTAGAGTAGTGGAGTTGGCGGCCCGTTATGAGGAGGACCGCAGATTGTTCCTAGAAGATCACCACAAGGGTAAGGGGAAGGCATTTGCTCCACGATCTTTCACTTCTGGGAGGCAGAGCTTAGGCAGTTCTGGGAGCTCTGGGAGGAAGAGGAAGGAGCGCGTCGAGTCTGTTGCTGGGGGAGGAGCTGGATACAATCAGGCTGGTTCGAGTAGTGGCCCAGAAAGGAAGAAAACCTGTTATATCTGTGGGTGCCTGGGGCATGTTGTAGCACAATGTTATCATCGACAGTGGAACCCCGAGAAGATGGTCTGCTACAACTGTGGAAAGTCTGGGCACATCCAGCGAAATTGTCCTGATCCTGCTAAGCCAGCTGGGGACACGCCCCGTCAGTTAACTAAAGGGTGAGTGTTCTCCATATCTGCACCTGATGCCGGTCCATCAGGGGATGTAGTAGAGGGTAAGGATTAGAGGCATGATTGAATTGTAACCTTTCCCTTTATGCACTACTGTATCTGGTACTCTCCCTATGTGTTTGTTGTTGTTGTGTTGTGCTGCTGTTAATGGATATTTTGTGTTATCTAGGTTCCTTTTTTATGGCTGACCATTTGGCTAGAGTTCTGTTTGACTAGGAGAGTTCCTTTTCTTTTATCTCTAAGTCCTTTGCTGCAGAGGTTGGGGACCGACCAGCCAGATTGGCCTTCCATCTAGATGTAGTGACCCCTTTGGGGGAGCACAGCTTGGCAAGGAATTATTTGCGGTCAGTCAGTGTGAAGGTAGGGGACCGAGATTTTAGAGCCAGTCTGATTGTGATGGATATGCAGGAGTATGACATCATCTTGAGGATGGACTGGTTGGCGTAGCATTCTACTATTATTGACTGTGCCAAAAGGAGAGTCCTAGTCGAGTGTCTAGACCAGGGTGGGTGTGTGGTGCAAGGAACCAGGCCAAGAGAACAGAAGAAGATAATTTCTGCAATGAAAGCTTACCACCATTTATCTAAGGGATGTGTGGGATATCTGGTGGGTGTGACAGTGTCTTCTTCTTCAGTTCTGAGGGTGCAGGATATACCCGTGGTTCAGGAATATCTTGATGTGTTTCCTGAGGACTTGCATGGGATGCCGTCGCACTGGGAAGTTGAGTTCCAGATCGATCTGGTGCCAAGATCTAGCTCCATCTCTAAGGCTCCTTACCGGATGGCACCAGCAGAGTTGAGAGAGCATAAAAATCAGCTTCAGGAGTTACTGGACAGAGGGTTTATCAGACCAAGTGTGTCACCTTGGGGTGCACCGGTGCTGTTTGTAAAGAAGAAGGATGGTTCACTCCACCTTTGTATCGATTACCGGATGCTGAACCAGATTACAGTCAAGAATAAATATCCTCTGCCCAAGATTGATGATTTGTTTGATTAGCTTCAGGGGGCTTCAGTATTCTCGAAGATTGACTTGAGATCGGGGTATCACCAACTGCAGATCCGGGAAACTGATGTGCAGAAGACAGCTTTTCGTACCTGGTATGGCTACTATGAGTTTTTGGAGATGCCTTTTGGATTGACGAATGCACCGACTGCCTTCATGGATTTGATGAATAGGGTATTCAGACCCTACCTGGACCAATTTGTTGTAGTATTTGTTGATGATGTGTTGGTATATTCCCCTGATGTACAGACTCACCGGACACACTTGAGAATGGTGTTAGAGACCTTGAGGCAACACCAGCTGTATGCGAAGTTTTCTAAGTGTGAGTTTTGGCTGGAAGAGGTCACATTCCTTGGCCACATCATTTCAGGTGAGGGAATTAAGGTGGATCCAACCAAGGTTGAGGCAGTTAGTAGTTGGGCCAGACGCAAGACCGTGACTGAGATCAGAAGCTTTTTGGGCTTGGCCGGATATTATAGGAGGTTCATACAGGATTTATCCAGGATTGTTGCACCCTTGAACAGATTGACATAGAAGGAGGTTCCTTTTGTTTGGAACTGGCAATGCGAGGAGGACTTTAATGAGTTGAAGACCTGACTGGTCACATCTCCAGTTTTGACCTTACCCTCAGGGAGTGGGGGCTTTGCAGTGTACTGTGATGCTTGTGGCACAGGATTAGGATGTGTGCTGATGCAGCATGGGAGAGCTGTGGCGCATGTCTCATGCTAGCTGAAGAACCATGAAAGGAATTACCCCACTCATGACTTGGAGATGGCTGCAGTAGTGTTTGCTTTGAAGATCTGGAGACTTTACTTGTATGGTGAGAAGTTCGAGGTATTCACGGACCACCAGAGCTTAAAGTATATCTTCACTCAGAAAGATCTGAATCTGAGGCAGAGAAGATGGGTAGAATACCTCAAGGATTATGACTTTAACCTATCCTACCATCCGGGGAAGGCTAATGTGGTTGTTGATGCCCAGAGTAGGCGCACTCACTTGATGTCCAGTTTGATGATCAAGGAGTGGCGTATGCTAGAGGATTTGGTTGGTTGTAGACCATTGCGGCAGTCTCAGGGAGCTACTGGAGCTTGGGTAGCAAGCATGTCTGTTCGCCCAAGGTTACTGGAAATTATTGTGGCCGTTAGGCAATTGGACCCCTTTGTGCAGGAAATTTGGGCTAAACGAGAGGCAGGAGAGGCGCCTCATTTCTCTGTTGGTGCAGATGGAGGACTCAGATACGATCTGCGCCTATATGTGCCTCAGATGGAGGATGTGAAATAGAGACTGCTTGATGAAGCCCATCGGTCCAAGTATGCAATTCATCCAGGGAGCACCAAGATGTACAGAGATCTGAAGAGGAACTTTTGGTGGCTTGGAATGAAGTGGGAGATAGCTGAGCATGTATTGAAGTGTGCAACCTGCCAAATGGTGAAGATTGAACACCAGAAGCCTGGAGGAATGTGTAACCATGCCGGCGAGGAGGTTCCGCAAATGAATGCGAAATCGGTCGGCAAAATCACGTCGAAAAAGCAAAATAAAACGGAGTCGCCACCTAGTCTATTATGGAAGACAAGGAAAACCATATACATGAAAAATGAATCATGCAAA
>JAMKQA010029661.1:0-25680 GCA_024699735.1 Posidonia australis
TTTTATTGCATATAGGTCCTGCAATCATTTTTCTAAAATGTTTCGAATAAAGTTTTAACTGAAAATATTACATGTTTTACCTTGAACATTTAAAGTAATGTTTTCTGAGTTTAAAACTTTAATAAAAGCCCCCAGAGTTTTTGAAACATATTTTCTTTCAGACATTTTGCTAAAAGGACCTTGCACTTTCTTCAAAACTTTCTGATAGTTGCATGTGAGTCCCAGATCTTCTTCAAAATGTTTCTGATTGTTCATTTTTATAGTAAAAATTGCATATAAGCCCTTGTACTTTCAAAAATGTTTCTGAAAGCTTTATTTTGCTGGTTTAATTGCATTTAAGCCTTTGCATGTTTCAAAAACTCTTTGGATAGTTGTTTTTCATGGTTTAATTGAATGTTAGCCCTCATACTTCTCTGAAACTTTTCCAGAAGCATGTTTTCACTGGAAAATTGCACGTAGGCCCCTATCTTTTACAGAAAAATTCCAGAAGGCTTATTTTCTATGAAAATTGCATAAAACACTCGGACATTGTTTTAAAACATTCCAGAAGATTGTTTTCATGGTTTAATTGCATTTTAACCCTTTGATTTCACTGGATTTCTTTTAGAATGTTTTACTTTCAGTGAAAATTACATTTTTGCCCCTGAATTTCTTTTGGATGGTTTGTTTGCTTGTTTTTTGAGGTTTAGCCCCTGTACTTCATTGATTTTACTCTGATTGCTTGTTTTCAGGGGTAAAATGACCATTTTACCCCTGAAACTTCCTGAATCATTTCTAAGCTTTTTTTCTTGCATTTTTTTACCCTGATTTTGTGTTGAATTGATTTGAATGCATGCATTAGTGGTAAAATTGCATTCTGACCCCTAGTGAACTTCATTTGCACTAGGGATACACATTTTGACCCTAGATTCTTCATACATGCATGGAATGTGTTTTCCTATGTATTTTCGCTGATTTGGGCTTCTGAATGTAAGTTTTCTTCGGATTTGGGCTTTTTGCACAAAACCCCCTAGAGTTTCTGGATTTGGACTCACACTTGCATTTTGCATACTTTTCACATCTTTTTACACGATTTTTTCCCGTCTTTTCTTCCCTGCTCGGTGCACGCTTTTCTAGCTTTGTTCCAAGTTTGTCTTCTCCTCATTTTCCAGGTTTTTGCGATTTCCACTTGTTTTGGTTTTCCATCGCCCGAGGGCGTACAGTAAAAGACTTACAAAGCCGACATGGTCTCGAAACACGGATTATTTTCCCCTTTTTTATTTTCCTGGATTTATCCCCAATTTCCGCTGTTTTGCGAGATGCTTTCTGAGAATTTCATGATTTTCCTCATCGCCCAAGGGCGTACAGTAAAGTGGCATTCACAATGCTTACATTCGACCCTCGGATTAACTTTTTCCTTTGATTTCACTTCTTTACTTTGATTTGGCATATTTTCAGTCATCTTCATACATGAGCATATAGAATAAGCAAGCATACATCTAGCAGACCATTGACAGTAGGAAAACCTAGAAAGACCGAGTTTTCTTGGGCGCATGGGGGTGCCTAACCCCTTCCCTATGCGTAACCAGAATCCTTACCCTTTCTCTGGCCTGCATTCATTTTGCATTATCCATTAGGCACGGATCACACATGCATCTTGTTTGCTTTCTGCCTTTTTGTGTTTTTCTGGTTTTCCTCGTCTTTCCATTAAAAGACTAGGTGGCGACTCCTTTCCTTATCCTTTTGTCTTCCCTTTGGTGTTTCTGGGTCTTGTCTCTTCCTACGGATTCACCATTTTCGCCGTGACCGTATTGGATCTCCCCGTTTGTTTCCGCACACCGGAGTAGGTGGAGAGTCGCACCTAGGGTTCCACTGGCATGGTCACAGATACTGACGACTCCAACAGCTCCAGTATAGAGTTGTTTGCCTCGTCAAGCGATGATTCCAAGGAGATGGCTTCAGAGGAGCTGGTTCCTAAGGCAGGCCCCATTGCTGCTCTTGCTTTGGTTGCTGCTTTTGGTGAGGATGATGCTTGGTACAAGAACATCCTCAACTTTGTTCGTCAGGAGGCGGCGGGAGGTGACATTGTTCCTCCAGACTTTGCATGGGTCCACATTCCTCACGACGAGGTCCAATGTCGAGCCCGCAGAGAGATGCATCCCGTACTAAGTTCGCAGCCGCTGCCTTAGCGGCCAGAGGGTAGGTAACCACTTTTGAATTTCTTTTGCTCCTTTATTTTATGATGTACACTTGACATTCTTCTGCAGAGTCATGCTCTAGATAGGGTACGTTGCTACTGGGGGCATGTCCAGAGATGTTATCAGATGTTGGCGCCTTTTCAGCAGGAGTGCTTTGCCTAGATGGGATTTGGGCACTTCCTGTCCATCCCTGACTTTCCACTACGTCCGATGTTCCTGGAGTCTATGGTAGAGTGCTACAGTTACTGGACCAACTCCATATCGACGAGGGTTGGTGAGTTGTTCTCTCTAGAGAGGATATGGTTCACCTGATTGGGTTACGAGTGACAGGGCAGTAGGTGATTGGTATGGTTCATCCTGACTGCACTACCATGGTGGGGAATTAGTGGGTAGTTGGATAGTTATGTTTAGCCCTCGTCTACTTGTGATTGCTTTCACTATGCACCAGGTCGAGGACTCATATGAGACAACGATAAAGCTTGGGGTCGACGCAGACCAGTAGCTTCGAGCCTTTCTGCTTGTGCTATTTGGGGAGGTGCACTTTTCTCATGCCATCGCGGAACTTTCGACCGTCTTCCTCCCACTGCTTGCTGACTTGGACCACGTGGGAGAGTATGCGTGGGGTGCAACTAGCCTTGCTCACTTGTATTCCACCCTTTTCTACTTCACCGATGGCAGTTCTCGCCAGTTAGGTGGGAATTTGCCCTATCTTCTGGTAGTTTTGCGGCTTTTAGTTGCTTAGTTGCTTTTTTGTTATATTTTCTGACGTAATTATTTGGTTGGTAATTGCAGATGTGGGCGTGGGACCACTTTGCTTTTTTACAGCCCACATTGCCTCTCTTTCCCTCAATTGAAGTGCCTTTTTCGCATGGTCTTATCTGGGTTGATGTTGAGTAGGCTCCGGAGTCCGTGGAGGATAACCGCTACATTGGTTGCCTCCTTTTTAAGCTCCTAGTTCCAACATAGGTGCTTTTCCTACTTTATTTAGTTAGCCTTCATTGAATATATGGTGAATCTGATGTTTCCTTTGATCTTTTCAGGTGATGTGGCATCATTATGCTAAGGGGGAGCACGACGACATCCCAGAGATTGTCTGAGATAGAGGCATTTTTGATAGAGATGTTTGGATCCATTGCTGGAACCACTATCACTTCTAGCAGATTAGCAGAGTGTTGTGCCAGCTGGGATGTTGACAGATACAACCTTAGGCTACTCCTTTTCTAGTTTGGCATGAGACAAGAGGCGGCGAAGGCTAGGCCCACCATTGGGTTGATGTTTACAGTCCACAGCTCCTAGATTGGGCTCGTCATGGCTCACCTACTCTAGCAAATGCCACTACTAAGGATGAGGTGGCGTGGGCTGAGTGGATGGACACCGAATTCTCTTCTCTGATGATCTTCCATAGGTCGCACTTTCTTGGACACTCAAACCTTCCTATAAGGGACACAGATCTCGATGAGGCTGTGATCTCTCCGGTTGAGCTGTTGGTTGCTGTGCAGTCACATTGTTCCTAGATAGAGATTGCGATGAGTCTTTTAATTTCATTAGTTGCCTTATTAATTCTTCACTTACTGATTCAATTCTCTCTTTTTTCCCAGCCAAAAGCTATTGACGAGTAGGATCAATGGGAGCGTAGTTTGACCCAGCAGCTGACTACTTTGAGGAAGGAGCTTGAGCTTCTCCACGCCTCTGCTTCTCAGGTTAAGTTTTCAATTAGTATTTGATAATTCTTACAAAATGTTCTGACTTCTCCTTTGGCTTCTCTCTACAACCTTTGACTAGCATGGCTCCTCCTTCCAATCATTCAGAGGAGATCTCTCGTCTCCAGATAAGGTATAACTATGTATTTTTGTTGTATAATGATTCTATTCTTCTGGGTACTAATGACATGTCTTGTAGATTGCTTATTTGGAGAACTAGTTGAAGGAGCAAGCCAGGGATTTTATCTTCACCAGCTTAGTGGGTAGGGTTGAGGAGTTGGAGGGTACCTATGCTTCCCAAGCGTCTCAGATCTAGGAGCTAGAGCAGCAGGTTTGGGCGACGACCGAGGACTTGGGCTCTACTTACTAGCTTGCTGAGGAGAGGGCCGCTGAGATCTCTAGGTTGTCGATGCAGTCACAGGCCCCTCATGGTTGACCCGACCCCGAATGTGGACAAGCTTAGGCGAGAGCTAGCTAGAGCCTAGAGGGTGAGCTTGCAGTAATTTTGTGTCTTCCACCATATATGTTGTACTAATTGCTTCTTTCTCTTATCTTTGAAGGCTTTGAGAACCAACGAGGACATTATAGCTCAAGGGTGAGGTGAGGCACTACAGGCGTCATGCCTTCAAGTGTAGTGTCAAGTTTGGTCACTTAGTTTCCCCTCTGTCATTCATTGAGCCGAGGTCTCGCTTTGGTAGCCATGGGTCCCGGGTTGTCTCCCGAGCTCCTTCAGGCACCTCAGTTCGGTAGTCTCCACAGCCTCCTGCGGTCCCTCTGTCAGTTCCCAAGGGTGAGGGTGAGAGTGCCCCTTAACTTATTCTTTTTCCTGTCCTTGTACTTCAGGGGTATGCCTCAGTGATTTTGTAGAACAATGATATTCTTTTGGAATAGATATACTTTCTGCACACTTAGCAAACTTGTCAAATATTTCCTTTAAATTACTTTTCTCAAAGTTTAAAATGAACTAAAATAACCAGATATGGGGGAAGTACCCCCAAATACTGGCCTTTAATTCAAATTAACTCAGAACAAGCTCATTCACGTGTAATGATGTATAATGACAAGGCCATAATAAATGATTTTTCCTACAAACTTTAAATTGGGTTTTTGAGGCTGTCGTCATCTAAATGAGTTGTTGATTTAACGAAAGCTATGACAGGCAATTGTGGGATGTCCAGGAGTCCAAAAAATATGAAACCAATGCCCACATGTGTGCTTTAACTTGTGGATGGCTCTTGAGTTGGTGGAAATAATTTTTACAATTCACACAGCATTTTGGGGGAGGCACAGCCAAAGTCAGGCTGATATGAAACTCACTAGTGTTGTACGCCAATTCTGGGGCGTTCAATATTGTACACCAAGGATGAGGGGTACAATGCTGCAAACTGCATTAAGATGTTATGCGCTAAATTTCTGGCCTTTAATGTCTGCAATGAATGTTGAACGCCGAATTCTTGTCGTTCAATGTTATAAGCTCTAGTCTAGGTGTTCAACACCTAGAGGATAGAATCCTTTCTTTCCTTTCCAGTTCTTGGCTGATTTTTCGTAATGGCCCATTAATTGTCTTGATTGGTGTGTGAGCAGACCTTTGACACTCTCTCCCATGGCTATAAAATACTAGTTTGTCCCTCTTTCAATCCCCACATTGGACTTTTAGCTTTTCTTGCCTTCCACCTCTTGTTCTTTTTGCTTTCTCTGCTGATCCAAGCTTTGCTCTTACGGCCACTCCTTTGATCCCGAATGTGCCCATGTACAACAACAAGGAGCGCCCGATGGTTCCTCCTGAAGAAATTCCTGAGCATATGATGTCCCATATCAAGGAAAACATGGTATGTTCAATCATTTTTTATTTTGTTATACTACTCCCTCTTTTTCTTTTCTTGGTGCGTTTCCTTTGTCTTTTGTTACCACAACCCTTCTATTTTTTTTTTGCAAGGAATTTTTAATTTCACGAAAATGCCTTGCTTCAACAATGAATTCTCCTACGACTCCCAGTGGGTGCAAGAATTTCTTCTATGGGCACAAGATAAACACAATGTTCTTGTGCGTATGTGTTTTGGGAGGCTTTTGGACTTGTTAGGCACTGCTTTGGATTGGCCTTTGATTCAAGTCTTGTGTGCATTCTAGCACTTGGAGACTCATACTTTCTTCCTTGGGGGGTGCGAGATGATGATTTTGGTGGAGGAGGTTGCCAGATTGTTGGGCATGTGTGACATAGGAGGGGCTCGGTTGGGTGCTGATTTTCCATGACCAAACGATGTGGCTGACATGGAGAAGGTTGTTGGTCATGTTTTCATGGCTTCACCTACTTATGCTCTGCTTAGGGGTCATCAACTCAACTTGGCTCATCTCTTTTACAATTTCCTCTAGGTCCAAGACTCTGCCTCAGAGGACCAACTGATTGGGGGTCTGGCACTGTTCGCTTCCAAGGATTTCACTTTGGATGTATACCATGCAGAGTTTCTTATGGGATTGACATAACATTTAGGGCTTTCTCCTTCAATGGCTACCCGTGTAGCTACAGATATGCGATTGACTAGCATGGCCACTGGTGATGGTTTCATGGGTTCTCCTTTCCTCCTTGTAGAGTGGCATCGCATCCATTTTTCAAATGTGGGTCTTCCAAAGATGGACTTCATAGAGGAGATGGTCTGTTTGCTTTCTGTAGACACCCTGGATTTTACAAGTAGGTTTCAACAGATCCATAGGAGTGGATGTGATCTTTGAAATGCCTCAATAGCATTCATGCCAACCGTTGACTACTGATTGTCCCTTGGTAAGTAGTCAATGGGCTCAATGGCTACATGACTGACTTTTATTGGGCCAAGAGAAACTTCCAACCGGTTATATGTGACGTGGATTCCAGGCGTGTATAGCTGGTAGAGGTAAGTGGTGGTTATAGCTGGCGAAATGCCTTGTTTTGGTGTTGAAGGATGGAAAGGTCACTTTTGCTACTTAAATTACTTGATTTTCTACTGACGACGGCTAGGATTTGGTCTAGCCACTATCCTCTTGTCTTCAAGGACCTTTATGCCCTTATTAGAGTATCGAATTTACCAATCCAATCCACTAGACGTCATCGTCGCTGCTCACCTCCGACCGTTATACATTCACGGCCCTAGATCGATCTCGTCGCCTATTTAAAGGCCTTTGAGACAAACCAGAGGGAGGATCGAAGAGAAACTTCTTACCTCCAGCTCCAGCTCTAGATTCTCCGTTGCAATCCAATTCCGACGATGGTGTCCCTACAGTGAGATCAGCCACAGTCAATGATGCTCAAGCTTCGTGGGAGTCTCTGGTAGCACACAACACATTATAGGTTAGTTTCCTACTCTTCTCTGCTTCCATTCTAGCGTAGTTGGAGTGTGTGAGTCGCCGGGAATTGGTTCTCGATGCTCACCTCCTCTCTTTTCCTGGAGGTCATTGAGGTCGACGGTGGCAAAGACTTTTTGCCTCAAACGATCTTGAGGTTGGGAGTGATGGCCGTAGGCAACGTGACCCTTACAGGCATTCACTTGGAGCTACCTTCCCCATTTCTCTGTAGAGATCGACTTGGTGATGTTCTTCGTCGGAGCCTCACCGATTTTGATGGCGAAGGCCAAGGAGGGGAATTTGCTATTCCTCCTCAGTTGAAGTGCATGCTCCTTCCTACTCTTTTCTTCCCCTACCTCTCTGGATTTTGGATGGTGCTCGATGTCTTCAGATTAAGATGATCGGTACTTGCGCTGACGAGGGAGACAGGCAAAGGAATCCGCTTAGCCCTCCTCGATGTGAACCTATAGCCTCACTCCGTCTCACTGCCTTGGCTCCTTTACCAGTTGATCTTCCATCTCCACTCCCCCTATCCTCAGCAAGGATCATCGGAATTACTCTGTGGACGTATAAAGTTCTCACCGATGAGCTTGGAGAGGGGAATAGCTAGAGTCGTCACCAAGTAGGTGGACCATCAGACAAGCCTCCTCATCGTTCGAGCTTGCTTCCTGAGCACCGAGATCATTCCTCTTGGCCACGCTGTCATCTGTCGAAGCTAGTCAGTATCATCATCGGTGAGGTCGATGGGCAGAGAATTGGCAGCGCTGCACTTCAATCTAGTCGACCAAATATCTTCCTCATGCCTTCCTCCAACATCTCCGGTCAACACTCAAGCAATTAATGCTAAAGGAATAAAGATTCAATCAGAGTTCAATAACTAGATTGGTGATGGGTCACGAAATTCCCGATGACGACGGAAATCAGCAAATGATCCTGGCAGGAAGAGCTGGCGGTTAGAGGCTGTAACACCCGTAAAATTCATTTTGTAATTATTTACATTTTATGAATTTTATTCCTAGATGGGTGTTACTGTTCCGAGGCCCGTTGTGTGGTTTTGTGCTTTTGGGCTTAGGCCTCGTGGGCTGGCTTCTGTTTGCGTGTCCCTGTGCGTGGTTTGGCACCGTGCATTGTGGCACTGTGCGTGTGGGACCCTGGTGTGGGTCCATGTGTGGCTTAGGTGTGGGGTCCGCGTGGGACTCGCATTTGTGGGCCCATGGTTAAGGCTTGCAGTTGGCTCCGTGGTTGTAGTGGGTGGTTGGGTGCGTGCTGTGGCTGGCGAGGCTAGTTGTTGAGGGAGTGTTGGTGTGTGCGTGGCTGTCTGGTTGCATGCACATGGCCACCTACTCCTTCTACGTGGCTTTGTAAGCCCGAAGCCTCTGCCATGCACAACCCAAGCTTCTTTCTCTTTCCCCGTGCATTCTCTCCGTCCCGAGCACACATCTTTCCTCTCCTTCCTCCACTCATTCTCTTTCCCTCCACTCACTTCCCCTCTTCCACGTCTCTCTCTTTTCTCTCTTCCTCTCTTGCTCTCTCCCCTTGTTTTCTCCTCCTCGCGACCTCCACTCTGTTTGGTGTGCTTGAGGGTTGGCGACGGTGTGCGGTGGCTTGTGGTGGTGTGTGGAGTGCTCCCGTGGTCGTGGTTGCGTTGAAGCTCTCTGGGGATCGATCGGAGATCATCGGAGGCGTTTTTCAAGTACGCATCTCCACCTCATGTAATAGATAGCATGGAATTGGTAAAAAAAATGCTAGGATTACATTGAATCTAGGTAAATTTACTTTCCTAGAATTTATTGTGATTTTATGAGAATTTATGGAAAATTTATTGGCATTTATGATGGTTGGTGAGTTTTGGGTCCTTTTGACCCTTCTACATTTTTGATTTTATATCTTGATGCATGGTGAATGGATTTTAGTTTTGTTTGTTGGGATTTGGAGTATACTCAAGAGTCTACATCTTACGTTTTATGCAAGATTTTTGGTGCTTGTTTAAGGGGTCCAATCGGAGGTCCCAGCTATGGCTATTTCGGATTGTAGGGTTTTGGGCCGTTTTTTGAGATCGCAGAATTCAGCATACCGAAGTGAAAACGGCATACCGTATCAGTGAATTTTGGTATATCGATTTCGTTCGGTATACCGTTTTTCTATTAGTTTGGTCTTTCGGTTGATTCAGCCTACCGAATCTCCCCAGTCGACCGATTTAGTTGATTTCGGCATACCAAACTTGATTTTCGGCATGCCGAATCAGGGCCCAAATGAGTTTATAAAATGCATTTTACAAGGGCTTTCTGGATTGTCGTGTTTTGTTCCATTGAGATGGGATTGTGGGCCTTCAGCAGTGGTCCCCTGGGACACCTGACGCGTCGCTTTGCCGAGGTTTTGGAAGAATTTTCAAAAGATATGAAAATGGTTTTAGAAATGGATTTCAAGGAAACAGTTGGCCTATTTTGGGAAAATGTTTTCTTGGTTTTCTGTATGTGGGCCGAGACAGTGTGGGACCGTGTCATCGGGACCACAGAATATGACGACAGTCTTGGGTGGTCGGGCGCGACTCCTTCGTTGAGGTCGAGGGTCGAGATACCTGAGGCTGAGGGGCGTTGGGTCCTAGAGGTATGAGACTCCTTGATTGTCGTCTCGAGGCTAGGGTTGTGGTCCGCGAGTTGAGGTGTCTTGTGGCATGACGGGGAGGTATGATACTCCTACTATCGTTGTAAACATTGAGGCTCGGGTGTTGTCGGGTGTGGAGATATGACACTCCTTCCTGAGCACCGTGTGTGAAGGAACCCGTGAGGAGGCATACCCTATGGTGGCCAGTGTGGGTGGGACACGTGCCCCGTAGCTGGTAGCGTCCTGAGAGACAGGACAGCCTTCCTAGGGAGGGGTTGGCTTTGTGAGGGTTCTCCAGGTGGGAGAATCGCGCGACAATGTGGCTCCTGCACAGGGTGGCACGTCGTGGCAGTGCAGACGCCATTGGTTGCTCTTCGGCAGGCTGCTTGTGGCCAGAGTTTGGTAGCCTGGCGCCGGGCTTCTCGGCTCACTGTGTGTTGTTTTGGCCATTGAGGGCCTTTGCTTGTGGCTTTGGGCCCCGGTTGTGGTTTTAGCCAGTGTGGGCCTGTTTTGTGAGGTTTTTGAGAAAATCGTTGGCAAAATGAATTTAAAAGGAAAATTGATTATAGTTTTGTTTTCCGTGGTTTTCCTTGGGGTCCGTACTAGGTGACTTTTGTCACTCATACGTTTTTCCTCGTGTTTTGGTTTGTAGGTGCAGGCATGTAGAGAGTTAGCGTAGTGCATATAGTCCGGAGTCTCCTAGCCGCACACACAGGTTCCTAGTAGTTAGATATTTACTGTTTGGCTTTAGTCTTCTCGTAATTTAATTTGTTTTAAATTATTGTGGAAAATGTGGGGCATGACAGAGGTGGCGGTTTCAACTAACAGAATTAGTTGGTGAGAATCGTCGACGTGGGGCCCAAGAATCTAGACGGTTATAACTAATTCTTGACATCTTGATTTGACTATTCTTTAACTTCTTGGTTTCCCTTTGGGATTCCTCAGTCATCCCTGTTCTACCCTGAGGCATACAATCTTTTAACATGATTTGCCAGAAATGTCCATTCCTTGCAATTTTATCATTTTACCCATATTTTCTGATTTTCGTGATTTTATGATTTACGTTGGGAACTTATCGTCCAAGGGCGTACATTAATAGGCTTGACAATGTCGACATGGACCCGAATACGGATTAATTTTCCCCTTTTTGACTTTCTCAGATTTTCCTAGTATCTGCTATTTTACGTAATGCTTTCCGAACATTTCTGTTTTTCACGGTTCTCTTTATCGTGCAAGGGTGTACAGCAAAGTGGCATTTTCAATGCCTACAATGTCCCTTGGATTATTTTCCTTATCATTTCTCTTTTATTCATCGTTTCATGGAGATTTGTCGTGTTTTCACATTCATCCTAGGCATGTGCATTAGAAGTAGATAAACATACGCACACTAGATCATGAGTAAGTGGTTAGCCTAGAAAGACCATTTCTTTAGGCGTATGGGGGTGCCTAACACCTTCTCCATGTGTAACAAGAATCCTTACCCTTTCTCTGGCCTACAGTGATTTGCGCACTACATCCATTAGGCACGGAGCACACATGTGTTTCTTTGTATTGATTTCTCTGAGTTTTCTTTGTGCATGGTTTTCCTCGTCTTTCCATTAAAAGACTAGGTAGCGATTCCTTTTCCTTATCCTTTTCTTATCCTTCTTTGGTGTTTTTGAGTTGAGTCTCCTTCCTTGGATTCACCATCTCTACCATGACCATATCGGAATTCTTCATGTGCTTCCATGCACCAAGGAGTCGTGCAAGGTTTCATTGGCATGGTTACAGGAACTAGCGACTCCGTTGGGGATAACCAGATTCTAGCTTTTGTGTTGGTTTTCTTGCTTGCTAGGTGTTGTTCTGTACATTTTGTGTTTAATTGCTTGTCCTACTTGTTTGTATAGATTTGACTGTACATGACTTTCGTATTTTTCTACACAATTGCTATGTCACAACACATGCACATGACTTGATTCATGCCTTTTGTTATGATGCTTGTTTCCTTTTTCACCTACCTGATAACACAACACTAGCACATGCCATGCTCATGCCTTTTGCTTGTTGGTTGAGTGTTTGGATGTCATGATTGTGTGTTTTCTTCCCTTTCTGTATTTGCCATGATTAGGAGAGTAGAGACATGGTTGCCTTCCTTCATGGTTAAAATAAAACACACAAATTTAGATGAACACATAATAAGGCATAACTAGAGACAAATGCTCATAATCCCCTTTGGTTTAATAAAACGCAAGTAAAAGACACCAAGCATGTGTGCATGAATGATCATATAGGAGCATGCATCTTCTCCTATTTTGTGTCCACCCACAGCCTGTGAAGGACAGTCCTAGCCACTAGTTCTATGGCTTCGGCGTAGGACGTGTGACTAATCGGCTCCCCCTGGTCCAGGGTCGTGTCGGTGTTAGTAGAGGGTACAACTCATTGCTATGGAGGAGTTAAGGCCACCAACGCACCACCCATTCACTGCTTGCGCTTTGGCCAGGAATTAGAGCGAGAGCCTTACTTTTCTGACTAGAGTCAAAACCTAAACCCATGAGTGCATCTTGTGTGGTCAGCCCCAGGCAAGACATGCATGGTGAGAGAGTACATGTTAGAAGCATTCACGTGCATGTATGCCACTCATGCAACCTTAACAAACAATTTCATAGCTCACATGTTTCTTCTTTTGTTTTGTCCTTGTCTTTTCTCTTCACTCACAAACTAGGTTCTCCTCTTTCATTACAGTGTTTTGGGTGTGAGTTCCTAGGCCAAAGTCTAGGTGATCCTTTCAGTGACTTTAGTTCTGAGGCATTGTTCTCGATTGTCTTTTCCCGAGCTATCCGTCACTTCCAATGATAGCTCCTCGTAGGTGTCGTCCCCCTGCCAGTGATCATAGTCCCATCATTATCTGCTCACAGTTTCTTATGGCGCAACGAGCTTCTGAGGCTTTTGTACCAACAGCTTTGGAGAGGGTCTCTGTTTCTGCCCCTTCTTCTTCCCTCATTTTGACATCTATTACCTCATCTGCCCTCCATGAAAGCCACTTTTAGGCACGTGGGGTTCCCTACCGTATAGTTTCGGGACATTGGAAGACCCTAATTGGTTTGGAGCCTATGACTGAGGCAGTTATTGTGACCACTACAATGACACCTAACCTGATAATGTCCTATCCATTAGTTGGCTCAGCCCCTTTTGACACATAGTTGAACTGCGATCATCTCCTTTGTAAGAAATCAATCAGTCGGATCCTAGAACTTCCAGTCCCCTTTGACATCCCTTTCGCTTGCTATTCTGACCCTCAGTACTACTACCGATGGCTCCGTCGCTGTGCAATCTTAGCAACTTCTGGCCATTGCATAGAGGTTGCAAAACATGGCTTTCTCTTTAGATCCTACACTAACAACTTCTATCTGTCCTGTTCCTGAAGTTCTATATTAGCCAGCTCAGACATTCCATGTTGCACCGGTCACACCACCATCGTAGCCGTCACCACAACGTTTTGCTGCCTTGACAACAGGTGCTACATCTTTGCCACTAGCATCATCACCATTGCATACACAGCATATTCCTCCATTTGTTGGTGGTCAGCCTTTGGGCTGGTAGGAGTACAACGGTCCGTGAATCTGGCCATACTGGTACAGCAGTTGTTGCTTCCACACACAACACCATGACCAGCATAGCATACTGCCATTCCTGCACCTCTGCATCAGATTCAGGCTTTAGCATACATGCCACCTTAAAAAACACACATGCACGGGTACGCTAGTCATCACGCTACGACACCAAGTGGTGAGATGATTGATCTGGAGGAGCACGTGGGTGCTATTACTATAGTGTACGTGGGACCCACCCAACTACACAATCAACGTCAGCAGTGACCCCAGATGTTGTCCTCACCAGGATGAGTGATTTGGAAAGAGCACTACGACTAGTGCAGGGTGGGGATCACTAGTATTACACTTTCCAGAACCTCTATTACTTTTCAGAGGCTATACTCCCCTCGAATTTTCACATCTTGGAGTTTGAAAAATACAATGGTAAAGGCTACCTAGTTTCGCAACTTAAGGCGTATTATGGTGATCTTTCTCAGCTATAGGCTGATGAGAGGCTGCTTATTTGCCTTTTCTAGAAGAGCCTCACGGGTCGAACCTTAAAGTGGTTCTCATCTCTGGATATGACCACCATTAAGACTTGGAATGACCTGAGTCAGGCTTTTCTAGAACAATATTCTTTCAATGTAGACATGGTCACAAAGCATGAGGACCTAGTCGCAACAAGGTAGAAGCCCCACGAGCCGTTCGGGGAGTACGTTGGGCACTGGCGAGCCCTTGCTTCACATGTTCGAGATAGACCCTCTGACGAGGAGTCTATCAAGATGATAATCTGGGGGACACAACCAACCACAAGGGTCTGCTGATCATTCAGCCCATTTCCACTTTTGCATTCTTGATCAGAGCTGGCACTCGAGTAGAGAGCTCATTGCATAGCGAAAGTTTTCCTGCTTTAGTGGCATTCGCCAAGTAGACCATGGCTTCGAACCACAATGGAGGGACCAGCAGCAATGGATCACACACTGGATACTCGTGGAGGAAGGACACTGCCAAGAATGCCATGACATATGTAGGAGCTGCTATTATTCTAGTTAGTGTGGTGAGCTCGCTAGCACAGAATCAGGTGGTTTATACCCCTACACCTAGGGTACCATACACATCATAAATCACCACCACCACCAAGCTTGTATACCAGCCTGCACCAGCAAGGTAAGGGCGCAACCGAGGACCATGGCGGCCTCAACAACTTGAGAGGGATTACACTCGTCTAGTTGAGCCACTGAGTGCCGTGTTTAACAAAGTTGCATCACTCCTGAAACTTTCGGAAGTTCGCCCACTGCCAAACCCTCTTCCTCGATGGTTTAAAATGGATTTATTCTACAGTTACAACAGAGTCGCAGGGCACTCTACAGATAACTGCTTCACGCTCTGGAGTGCAATTCAGGATTTGATTGACTAGAAGGTCATCATAATCAACACATAGGTGGTAGAGTCTACGTCGGCTGCACCAACACCACATTCTTTAGCATCTGTAGGAACTTCAGGAGTTCATCTCATCTCTCCTATTGAGTTCACACTATCACTGTTTGTTCCTTCTCTTCTTATTCATGATATTTCAACTCCTTTTCCGTATTAGTTTTACCAATCCTTTTTTGAATCTTCCAATTCTACAATTAGCATGATTTAGTTAACTGCCAAGCCGAGGTGCATAGCTACTAAACCTATCATGCAATCCACCTCACCATTTGTCTATTTGTTAGCTAAACCAAAGCCAGACTTGGTTTAGAAAATGACAATACCCACTTCTCTAAGCACACCTAGCCTGGTCCCAGTGACATTGGAGGCCCATACTCCTATGGTCATTAATTTGACATAAGATATCTATCGTATGCCCTGCAATTACGCTACAGAAATGTGCACTGAAGTGACACATTCAGGATGGGTATACAAGGCCCTAATTCCAGCAAGTAAGCTCAACCAGTCAATTGCCTCATCATCCCAGCTAGAGAACTAGATTCTCAATCCTGTTCTTCAAGAAGTAACCCCAAGGGACAATCCCACCATCACCAAAAAAGGACCCACCTATAGTAGATATCACGACCCAATTGAAAAAGGTTAAAGCTGATATTTTCATTTAGGACCTGATTCACACATCAGTTGAGCATAGGGAGGCCTTCCTTCGAGTTTTCCAAGCCGTCTATATTTCCCTAATAATACAATCATCGGCCTTGGAGAACATGGTAGGAATGGAAACTATGACATAGGTGATCTCCTTTCTAGTTCAGAGTTACTCCCAGTGGGGACCAATCACAGCCAACCCCTATTTATCACGGTGCAATTCCAGAATTTTCGCATTCCTCTTACTTTGGTGGATAATGGTGCTAGCTTAAATGTCTGCCCCTTGCGAACCGCAAGTCAGATTGGATTCAAATCCGAGGACATTACCATGGCTGTAAAGGGAATGATGGCATTTGACAACACACACCATGATGCTTTAGGGATTTTGGTTATTCCTCTCATTGTTGGTCCTACTCGTTTCGAGGTAGAATTTTATGTTGTCGACCTCGAATCGTTTATCAACCTCGTTCTTGGGCACCCTTGGCTCCACAAGCATCAGGTCATCTCCTCGACTTTTCACCGAATGATTAAGTTCCATTGGAACAACGACATTGTTGTTATAATGGCGGAAAATCTTGAAAAGGAGAAAGTCAATGTGGTCACTTTGTTGTCTCCTTAAACTGTCCATTTTGACCCCTAGCCTTCTGATGTACTCTACTAAGTCGACCACTTTGAGCCTATCAATTTCATTCCAATTCTCAAGCATGCTAGCCATTTGGCCGCTTTTGGCAATCTCGTCAAACCAATTGTAGCAGAGAAAAGACAGGAATTTGATGGACTAGGATACAAATGGAAGCTGTTGGATCGATTCTCGAGGAATCGTAAGTTCTAAAAACTTTTCATTCCATGGGATTTAACTAACTTTGTTAGTGCAAGTTTTCTAGATCCCAATCAAAGTCCCATTGTTGTAGAGTATATACAGAATGAATCAGTCAGTGAACCAGAGTGGGTATGTGTTGAGGACTACTACTCTGAGGAAGAGGTTGCGGATCGCATAGTAAGTCCAACATTGTCCTTTCCACCAAGGATAGCTAGCCTTTCGTTGCTTCCTCCAGAGTTGGTTATCGGTCCTCCTGTCGATCCTGTTGTAGTTACAGTTTTAGCTGCAGTTTGACCAGCATATCAGTTAGCTTTGATAGAATCACAGCCAAGTCAGCCAGAATCACTGCCTGAAGCACGTGAAACCACCAGTGCATACTATGTGGATCTTGCTTCCGATGAAGAAGAAGGGGATGCTATAGTGGCACAGGTGGACAGTATGCTCAGTGATTTGGAAATTTTGTTCCACGAGCAACTGGCAACACTGGCGGAGGATGTAGAGAGTGAGCTCAAGCATAGAAAAGGAAATGTTGTAGTCACGGAATGCATCGTAGAGCAGTCAGTTCTGTAGGGTCAGTTCACCATCATGGCCCTAAAAGAAGACAAATCAGTGAATGCTAGACCAGAGGAGTTTATCTCCTATCAGCCAGGAGGTTGGTCTAGTTGGTACTGCCAGTCTTGGCCCCACATGAGCAGTGGCGTCCAAAAAAAAATCTTTAGTTAGGCTTAGGAGAGAATGCTGGCAGCAGCACTCACATCAGTCAGTCAGAGGATAGCCGCCCACTTGTCACACATATTGTACATACCACCCAAGAAAACCAGAAAAATAAAAATAGTCATCCACACAATAAGGTTGTGGAAGAAGTGGAACAACCAGGTACATCTGTAAGTTTAGGTGCATCAGAATCAGAGATTGTTAGGGGCACTTACAAAAAGACCAGAGTGACAGTGACCATTCCGAAGCGTCATCAAGGGCAAACTACCAAGCAAATATGCACTTTTGAAGACATGAACCCATCTTTTCAGAAGTTGTCCTTTCAGAATTCATCGCATATGAGGAAGAGGATGACAATCATGACGCACCAGATTTTCAACCCTATGATGATGATCTAGAGGGCCCGAATTTGCATGTAGAAGAGGAAACTGAGCGCATAAACATTTTCACTGCTAAAAATGTCAAGGAGTTGCAAATTAGTGCCTGGCTCACAGTGCAGGCCCGGGCAGAACTTGTTGAGCTTCTCCGAGAGTTTGCAAATATTTTCACTTGGAGCTATGATGACATAGTTGGACTAGACGTTGAGGTAGTAGTACACACATTACCGCTTAAGCCTAATGTCAGGCTGGTCAAATAAAAGTTGCATAGATGGTGACTGCAATGGCTACTGAAATTGAAAGTGGAAATAATGAAACAACACAAGGTGAATTTTCTGAAAGTCATCCTTTACCTAGAATGGTTAGCAAATGTGGTACTAGTGCTAAAGAAAGATGGTCGGGTTCGAATGTGTATTGATTACAGAGACCTAAACAAGGTAAGCCCAAAAGATGACTTCCCAGTCCCACACTTTGATGTGCTTGTGGACAATATTGCAGGACATAAGATGTTGTCATTTATGGACAGATTCTCAGGTTACAGTCAGATTAGAATGGTAGAAGAGGATATGGAGAAAATTTCCTTCATCACCCCATGGGGATTATTCTACTACAGGGTTATGCCATTCAAGCTGAAGAATGCCGAGGCCACATATCAAAGGGCAATGTCAGCATTGCCCCATAACCCCATGCACCAAGATATCAAGGTCTTTGTGGATGACTTGATAGCCAAGTCAAAAGAGCCCGAAGAACACATTGCTTGCTTGAGAAAATTGTTCAACCGCTTGTGAAAATTCAAGCTATGGCTTAACCCCAATAAAAGTGTATTTGGGGTGTCATCAAATAAACTTCTGGGATATATCATCAATAAAAGGGGAATTGAGGTGGATTTGAACAAGGCTAAAGCTATCATTGAGATGCCTCCTCCTACATCAGAAAAGGAAGTCTGAGGGTTGCTAGGGCGGTTGCAATATATCAGTCGATTCATTGCCCAGTTGACACTAATTTGTGAGTCGATTTTCAAGCTCTTGAGGAAGAATGCATAGATCTACTGGAGTGGTGAGTGCCAAGAAGCTTTTGACAAAATTAAGAAGCTCTTGGTAAGGCCACCAGTTTTAGTTCCCCCGACACTAGGGTGTCCTCTATTACTCTATTTGTCAGTAACACAATATTCAATGGCTGCAGTCCTGGGTCAACATGATGAAATGGGCCGTAAAGAGAAGGACATTTATTACTTGAGTAAGAAATTCAACAATTGCGAAGTTAAGTACACTACAATTGAGAAGGTTTGTTTATCCCTAGTCTGGGCCACACAATGCCTGAGGCATTATATGATGGCATATCCTGTTCTATTATTGTGCCAACATGATCCTATGAAATATTTGTTTCAGAAGCTAGCACTGGTGGGCAGATGTGTCAAGTGGCAGGTGCTCTTATCTTAGTTTGATATCACTTTTGTCACTCAAAAGTCTATGAAAGGACAGGTTATGGTAGATCACTTAGCAGATTTACCTTTACTAGAGTATCAGCCTCTGTTGACTCAATTCCCCGATAAGGATATACTATTCGCCATGGATGAGGATGAGACAGAAGGCCCCCGTGACAAAGAGCAGTGGCATCTCTATTTTGATGGTGCAGTTAACAGGCGAGGGATGGGCATCGGTGTAGTATTGGAGACCCCGTAAGGCCAGATGATCCCACTTGCTAAGAAGTTGACCTTTGTGTGCATCAACAATGTGGCAGAGTATAAGGCATGTATTCTTGGACTGCAGGCTGCATTAGAACATGGTGTGTGGAAGTTGCATGTGCACAGCGATGCCATATTGGTCGTTTCACAGGTTAATGGTAACTGGAAGACAAATGATTTGAAACTAGTTCCATATCATACCTATCTTCAAAAGCTAATGGTTGAGTTTGCGGAGATACGCTTCTTTATCATGAATAGAGCCAAGAATGCCTACATTGATGCGCTAGCCACTCTCGCATCTTGGTTGTCCATACCATTGGATAGTATGGTGGAAGTGTCGGTAACCTACGTAAACCAGTCGACACACTGCATGAGCATAGAGGAGGCAAACCCCACAAAAGAAGTCTCATGGTATCATGATATTAAAGTCACTCGAGGAACTTACCCCTCCCAGAGGGATATACAATGTTAGGGGTGAGAATGAGAGTGTGAGATAAACAAAAATAAATCTGTGAAAGGGCATAAAAGAATTAGAAGACAGAAGTCGTAGATAGAAGTCAGCCATAAAGAAAGAGGTGTGCGTCGGGTAGCACCATCCCTACAACTTATCTTGGAGAGGAGTCGGAGTGAATACATAGAAAATATATTCCTAAAGGGCCTAGCCAACCCTTTAAATAGCAGCAACTCCCCCACCAATTGACTAGGTGCCTATTACCTCCAAGCTAGGGATAGGGTAAACCTACACACCTATGAGGGGGAAAAGAATAAAGTAAATGGTATAAAAAAAAAAAGGTATGGTCCTGTGGGGTTTGGAGTTGAGCCCAATACACAATATTGCATTTCTATAGAGCCACCTAAAATCTAAGAGCTTGGATAGGGTCTTGTAACCATGCTGGCGACAGCTTCGAGGCTTGGCGGAAAAGGCCAAATACACGAGGGTCGGCAAAGTCACGACAAAAACAATGAAATAAAAATGCAGGAGTTGCCACCTAGTCTATTAAAATGGAAGACGAGGAAAACCATATAAATCATGCAAATAAGCCAATGGAAAAGAAGGTCATAAATCAAAAATGGGTAAGGATCCCTGTTATGCACGAGGAAGGTGTTAGGCACCCTCGTGCGCCCGATAAATCGGTCTTTCTATAGGTTTCTCGTTTGCTTATGAAATGTCGGCTTTTCAGCCTATTGTTGTACGTCCGAGGGCGATATGCCATGCCATGCTAAATGTGTGTTGTCTCCTATGCTAATATAAGGTGCATGGAGTATAGGGTGTGTCCTAGTGCTCAGAAGGATCACTCGTATCGCGGGTCAAGCATTGATGTGAGGGTATTGCATAAATAAGATCAAAAGATCTAATAATTTCGAGTGATTTTTCATCTTTGCTTTACTACATGCCAAATGCAATTTACCATGCATAAAAATGGTTAAAAACAGAGCTATGCCTTCCGGATATATCAAGGAAGAAAACTAGGAAAAAATCGAGAAGCAAATCAAGTCGAGAAAGCATGCTAAAAACCATATGAAAACCTGCTATGTGCTACTGAAAACAAGCTGATGTGCCTGTTAGGTGCGCCAGATTGGTGCTCCAGTCTGGTGTGCCACCTATGTGCTCCAGTGTGGGCCAGAAAGATGTGCTGGGGAAAAACAGAAATCCGTGCAGTACAGAATAATATACAAATGTGCTCAGAAAATTATGCAATGTAAAGTTATTGTAAATGTAAAATATCCTTCAAAAATGAAAGACATGCAAGTATGAGAAGCTCATGGATCTTGTGCTCAAGGGCTAGTAGCCTCACACAAGGTCACATCCTACTCATGCTGAATGAAAACAAGATTCAGCCATGTCATAGGATCATAGGCTGATGCATAGAATCTCCACAGGGGAGCAAAGTGCAATCCGCCTACTAGATTTAGACTATGGACTGAACAATCAAAGAGTAAAACAACTGAATAACAACATCATTTGAGTTTGAAATCATGCATGCTATATCATGAAATACCAAGGAATCACCACTGAAAGAATCAGACTCAAAACTACTCAGGAAAACATGCAGATAGGGATGCAAAAGAGGTTGATCTGTTCTCTGACCAGTCTGGTGCACCAGAATGGTGCGCCAGAGTGGTGCTCTGCTTTGGTGCGCCACTCTGGTGCACCATATAGGTGCTCCAGAAAGGTGCTCCCCTAAAAATCTGGATCAGACTGCAATCTGATCTAGAATTCTGGTCCAGATTCAAAGAGGCGATTTCTTTTAACCCAGATTTGTTTATACAGATGGCAAGAGATTAAAGAAAACATGATGAAAGGCTAATAAGTGAATTAGTTTTTAATCATGGCAAATCATGGGTTCATGGCTGAAGATACTTGCATGAGACTCTAAAGCATAAGAAATGAGTGCGTGAGCCTGGCCATTTATGCATATGATGGATACATGAAGAACATATCTACTGCACAATTCCTAATATATACGTGCATGAATCATGGTTCCTTGTGTAAAGAAATAGAAAAGGAAAACTACTCATAGGAAACAAGGTGCAGAAAGGTTTACATGCAGAGTATCTCACATAGGAAACAAACAATCTTATCATAGGACTCTCATGTAAATAGCAAGAAATCAGATTATATATGAAGTCTAAATGCAAGAACTAAGATTTAAAAATGAAAACATGAAGAGAGGAACCTACCTTGTCCAAGGTGTTTCTTTTTAGAGAACCCAAGATAATATGCTCCTTGTTGCTTTGGAAGGGTTGAAGATGCTTTGGAATGCAAGGGAATACTCTAGAAAACGAGAATAGGTTGCTGGAAAGAGTATATGGCTTGCTCAAGATGCTCTCTTAGATCAAGATTGCTGAATCAAGGTTTTCTAACCTCTCCCAATAGTTGCCTATAGGGGTCCTTATATAGGATTTCTCAAGGGTAACTCCTAAGGAATACAAGTAGCCTCGTAAACGAAAAGCCTGGGAAGATTCCATGGCATATTCGTTGGCAAAGGTTACAAACATGGGAGGTGGAAATCCAGAGGCCAGTAGCCTGAGAAGTGGTTGTGCACCAGCTTGGTGCGCAAGGTTGGTGCATCAGATAGGTGCGTCAGCTTGGTGCTCCAGCTAAGTGCGCCACTTATGTGCTCTGGCTTGGTGCTCTAACTTGGTGCTCTCCCCTACCTGTCTGGATTTCTAATTGGGTTGTAGGCCTGTTGCAAGCTTAGGGTTGGTCTAGCTAATGGGATTAGGTTTGTCACATCCAAAGCAACATCTGGAAAGCTTATCTATGAGTCACCTCAAAATCGGGGTGTCTACAGGTCTCGTGAGAATCGGAGCTACCATTCCCTTTACTATATGGCGTTAAGCATTCCAATACTGAGGGCACTAATAAGATTCCATAAACCATTCAGCATTCTTGCATTTTTCCCATAAGAATCATTTTGAAGTGTTGCAGAGTCTAATCTGGTCCTTTTAGCCAGGGACATGTTAGCTGCTTTTAGACTAAAAGGATCAGAAGGGCATTGCCTAAATCAGGAGCATGTAAGCTGCTCTTATTGGTTAAGGTCATTAATGTCAAGCCAGGGGCATGTCAGCTGTCCTGTGGATGGACATACACTGAGCCAATACTTTGACTAGGGGCATGTCAGCTGCTCTAATTGGTTACAACCTCCAATGCCTAAACTAGGGGCATGTCAACTGCCTATTGAACACAAAATTAAACGGGATGCTCTCGAAGTGTGCTAGTCAGGGATGGGAATCTTAATAGTCTCTTCAAGTACTCTTGCAAGTAAACAGGATACCCTTGGATAGGAGACAATTTTGGAGCCTTCAAGGGGTGAGTTAACACTCGATCAGCTCTCTCTAACACATAACACTGGGGGTTCGGTACTCAATCAGCTCTCTTTGAGACCGATCCAACAGTATAAGGCAAGGCCACTGTACAGGATGCTTTATCTTAATGAAATCATAGTTTTAAGAAGTGGACGTACAAGACCAAAATTTATTCAAGTTTAGAACAGATAGGGTATAGAAGGAAATAAAGCAGAATAGCTTTACATCCATGTTACTTCGTGCCCTCTTTGAGCTGTCCACATCGGGGAACAAAGATGGACCTAGGGGGAATTCACTAATAGGTCAAGTCTCCTGGATTTCAGTCTCATACTCCATTGTATATCCACAACCCTTTGCCATGGCGACACAGTCAAACTAGATACAGTGCTGAAGCAAACAAGACAGCTCAATGGTCGTGGCCGTTGAACTTAGTGGATAGGACAGGAAACGAGTTGGCATCAGGCTCTGGGCGAAAGAATCTTGGCAATATCAGAATTGGTGCATCACGCGAATCGGATGATACTCTATCCCTCTAGAGAATCCTGGCAGAATGATCAGCCTCATGTCTCTATCATTAAAGGAAACGACGAAGGGTTCAACTATGGATGAAAGGATGTGCTAGGTCACTCTGTCCTTAGTTAGGCCTTCCAGCATCTCATATGCTACCCTAACAGAAGTGATAGTCCAAGAATGCCCACTACGACAGTATATCTTGAAGGTAGAACATTATGGACACAGAATCTCGACTCCCGGATGTGCAGCCAACCAAACCTGGGGCGGATTAGAACACTTGAACGGAAGCATAAAAATGTCGGCAGCGATGCAGTGAACGATCCAAGGCTCGATATGTCTCCACCAGAATGATAGGAGCTAGGTTAATCCGTTGACTCACAATAGCAAGGGCGATCTCAACTACCTCAATGCCCACAGTCACTATTCCATGGCTGAAAACCAACTCTCCCAGGAAACGAACGATGAAGCCTCGGAGCCAGAGTTCGTTGCCAAGAATTGCTCTCTTGTCGACAATTTCATCAAAATACTCTAGTCAGGGCATGGGAGATTGTCCATCTTTGCAGATCAAGCGTTGCCCACAAACGCCGGTTGGAAGGTCGGTCAATTGGCATAGCATAGAAGCATAGCTGTCTCGTCGCATGAATATGGTAGGTCCCAAAAACTTGGATAAGCTACATATTCGACACACCTCCTCTAGTGTTGGAGTCAGCTCCACTTGTCTAAAGAGGAAGACATGGAAGGATGGTTTCCAGAAGCGAGCAACTGTACATAGCTAATATCGATTGACTTCTACCTCGACTATGCCCAAAACATTTGTGGAGATTCCCTAGGCCAGAGTTTGTCCAGGTCATCAGAAGACAGCCTGACGATCCAGTCCCGTAGTACATCTGAGCAATGGACGGGTGTCACCATAGTTGGGAATCCCTGGAAATTCATAGAATAACTAACAAAAGAGAAAGGGACTTTAATCAAAAGCAGGGAAAAGTTAAAACTTACCATATTTCTCCGGTAGAAGATGGAAGTGCTCAGCTCAAGGATTTTCTCTATCACTCTGACACAGATGCAAAAAATGGTAGAACTCTAGAGTTCAAATAGATGATGGAGGAATCCATGATGAAAGGGAATATTGCCATTGCCATTAGTAGATGGGGCAAGAGTTGAGTAAGGCAAGTAGGTGAAAGGTAGGTGGAAATTAGGTGACTCACGAAGCTTGCACACCCAACTACCTGAGAATCAAAATGATAGAAGACTATTGTTGGTGTAGGATCTAGACGCAAATTTGCAGCGACAACAAAAAGTAGATATTGTTGGCAATAACTGCTGGTGATAATAGTTGTCAAAAATGGTTGGCGCTAATAGTCGATGAAACGTCCTACAATGTAGTATTCAGTATAGTTTACTTGCAGGGTTCGCCTGGTTGGCACAGAGAGTTTTTAAAGCCTGCAAAGCAAATAGTAGAGCATCTGAAGCATACAAGCACACAGAGTGAACAAGTGAAAATATTTTCCTAGTATTTAAATGCAGTTTTGTCACACTTTTACAGATGCATCATTACAACAACATTAAGTTAGATTACAACAAAATTTCCTAAATAGAAGAAACAACTAATCTAATTCTCCCAAGTAGGGGTGTACATCGGTCGGGTTAGGAGTGAACCCACAACCCAACCCATATTATTTGGGTTGGATAATTTTGAACCCATATCCAACCCATACCCAATCTAGACCCAACCCAACCTACAAACTTCGAGTTGGGTCGGGTTGGTTCTTGGATTTTATAGTAATTAAATTTTATTAAAAAAAAGATATAGACTCATCTATTATTAATTACAAAAAAAAGGATAATAAACTCATCCATTATTAAAAGTCAGAAAAATTGACATGCGATACATTAGTGTTGCTTAGCTATCTAGTAATAATTTTGTCCAAAAGTACAAGAGAATGGTGCTAACTAAACTAAAGGACCAGAAGATTGCAAAAAGTAGAGGATAATTCGTGGTTTATTGATCCAAAAATAGCTAATAAAAGTATAGTTGCTTAACAAACAAAAGTAGCTCTACTAATATTTTCTATGAAATATATACAAGTGCGAACCATGAGAAGTGAAAAAAGAAACTGTGACTAATGTTTTATACTTTTATAAATTAAAAATTATATATATATATTATTGTAGACACCCTAATTTTGAGCTCATTTGGCAGTAGGCTCCTCCGGTTGATGCTCTGGTCGCAACCACCAAAACCCTAGCTCACACAAGCCCAATTAGGTTCACACTAGCCCACATGACCTAATAAAACACTAAAACGCAGTAAAATTCACTGAAAA
>JAMKQA010029662.1:0-15717 GCA_024699735.1 Posidonia australis
AGACCACAGGTAATGATTTGATGCATAATGCATGTGATTTGCAAAGAGCTTTATGAATGGAAAATGGTTTTGATAAATGTTTTGAAAAGACAAATTGCATATGATTTTAAAGAGATTAAAGGATATAGTAGGAACCACAAGGAAACCAAGACTTGCCGACGAGGTAGTGAGACCTCTAGAGATGTCAGGGACGTGTCCTTGGTTGTGGTTGCCGAGTTTGCGGTTCGGGGTAGGAGCCTCGAGACTGTGGTGGTACTGTAGGACCCGGGGTTATGAGAGACCCGGACTACCCTCAGTGCCGGTGCTGGACGGGTCTGGGGTTAGAGTCCCTAGGTGCTCAGGCACCAGGGCGTCCCTAGGACGCACTCCGTGCTTGTACCAGTGAGGGTACATTTTGAGGCTGCGACCGGGACGGTTGAACTCCAGTACGGGGTGGTTCATCGTGGCACTGCAGTGTTGGTGTGGTGACATGGAATCCTCACCAACTGCTTGTAGCCAGGTCGATCGCCTGTGGTCAGGGTGATGCGACCAGTTTTGGTATGGAAAAGTGTGGATTTGTGTGTGTGGACTAGTTCCTAGCCCGGATTTTGATAAATTGTGCTAATGGTTTTAAAATAATGTTTTGGGCTAGGAAACTAGACGAAATGATTACTTCTCCAGTGTTGAGAATAAAGGTTTATGAACGAGCATGAGGTTTTGAAAGAAAAGAAAAGAAAGTTTGAAATGCCATTGTTTTTCCATGTTTTCTAGTTGGACATGTGGTTTTGGGCAATGGTAGTTTTCTGCCAATGGTTTTCATGGGTTTTAGTGCTGTTTTTGGGGCGCGTACTGGGTGACATTCCTGTCACTCACGCGTGTTTTTCCTTGTCCCCTTGTTTTAGGTGCTCAGGTGTAGGAGCAGTCTAGTCTGGTACATCTTTTCGAGCCACGTTTACCGCACACAGGTCTGGGTGATCAGCTTTATTTATTTTATTCTGCCATTTAAATTCTTTTATCTGTACTTGGGTAATTCTTGTACTGTTGTGTAGCACTGGGGTGTTACACACAATCACTTGGACCTTAACCACTCCTTACACGTTAGTCTATATCATGGCACTCCTTTCATGCCTACGTCTTGAGGCTCAATTCATGCACGCACCTCCTCACACGAACCTCGCTCTTTGCTTAAGGTGAGGGGTGTGACACATCTTGCTAGAAATGTAGGTGTAGACACCCCAGTTTTGCAGGTCTGCAGGCTGGAATTGTGGTAGCTGGGCTCTTGACCACAAGTGAACTCAAACCCTAGTTTAGTCCCAAAGCCAAAGAATGCCAAACACAACAGCAAATGATTTGAGCCGTGATCCGAGGTCATGCAGGTGCACCTATCTGGCGCACCAGAGAGGCGCACCTGTCTGGCGCACCAAACAACCACACTGGACATATGCACCTGGCCGGTTCCCTCATCACGATTGTCGATCGCTGTCAGTGCTTGGGCAGGCAGCGGGGTGCGTAGGGGACAGCAAGGTTATTACAAGTGGTTAGTCTGTTAGGAGGCTTCTTAGTTTGTTACAGAGTTGGTTAGTTGTTAGGATTTTGTTGAGTTTGTTACAGGTTGTTATAGCCGCCGGGCTTCACCTATAAAAGGAGCAGTGGTGTGGACAGAAAAAAGAGAGAGCGAGAGAGAAGAGAGGAGAGATCCCGGAGCTCAGAGCATTCCTCCCGTGGCGATTCCGAGCTCGCTAGCCTGCCCCAATTCCTCCCTCAGCCAGCTCCGATCATCCATTTCACTGTCAAGTCAGGTACACACTCTTCTGACCTCAATTCTCATTATAAGTGCTTCCCTAGGTCTCCCTGTGCCTTTCTTGATTGATTCCAACGAGGCCAGGCCTCCTCTGGTCGGAATCAGCCCCTAGGCTTCGCTGGAGTCGTTTTCTGATGGCCTAGGTGGGGGAGTTGGTCCCAGGCTTGTCCTTGGTCCTAGGAGCTTAGGTCTTCCTCTCCTGGTCTCCCTCTTGCTTCTCCACCCCACGAATCCCGGCTCCAACCGCTGCGGAAGCCTCCACCAAAAGATCACCGGAGTCGCTCCAGCTCGCCGTCGCTGGAGAAGACGACCAGAACCAGAGAAGGAACGCGAGCTTCCAGCCACGCCATGCCACTCCGAGCATCCAGAAAGCCTCCACGGCATGCCCCAAGCACAATGGAGCCTGTAGAGTCAAGCCGCGAGCCCTGGATCACTCCCGCAACCACGCTCATCGGAGAATACGACGGCGACGACAGGTGGAATCCTCTTCCCCCTCTTTGGCCCCCTGATGTAAAGGAAATGCTCCTCGTCGCTCTCCCAAGCCTCCTGGATCTCTAGATCACACGCCGCAACCCTCCAGCGGCCCCCTTCTTCTCCGACGTAGTCACCGGAGTGCCGCGATGACGGGGAAGGCGGGCAGCCTCCTTTAGCCGTCGCACCTTTGATCCAAGCCGTTGGATCTCTCCCCCTCCTTCTCTTCTTGCTTCCCATGGGGTCTGATCCTAGATCAGGCCATGGGATAGCCTTTGTGTGTCTCTCTGGCGGTCGTTGACGGTAGAGGTCCGACGTCGGCAGCCGCAATTTCTTTTTTCTCTTTTAAAACATAAAAATAGTTTTCTTTGATTAAATTTCTAAAACTTTTGAGTTGTCACATGTGGGTCCTTCCTCTTACAGATAGGTCCCTGCACATTTTTATTTAAATCGTTTGAATAAAGTTTTAACTGAAAATATTGCAATGTGCCCCCTAAGTTTTCCTAATAACATTTTCCAGGTTTAAAAGCTTGATAAAAATCCCTAGAGTTTCTTTCCTTGCATTTTAATCCAATTTTTTGCATAAGGAACCTTGAACTTTTTTGAAACTCTCCTGAATGCATGTTTCTCTGGTTAAATTGCATTTTAACTCCTGAACTTTATTGATTTTACACTAAATGCATGTTTTCTAGGGTGAAATTACTGAATTGCCCCTGAAACTTTCTGTTTTCAAACATGGACTTTTTTCCTTGCATATTTTACCCTAAATTTCCCCAGAATTGCATTAAAATGCATGCTTTGATGGTGAAATTGCATTTTTGACCCCTAGAAACCTTCAATTGAACTAGAAATGCACAGATTTGCACATTTGACCCTAGATTTTTTCAAAATTACATGAAGTGTGTTTTTCTATGTATTTTTGATGATTTAGCTTCAGATAATTCCGTTTTCATTCTGAATTTGGGTTTTTTGCACAAAGGCTCCTAGAATTTTCATTTTCACACTCTTGCATGCATTTTGCACATTTTGTTGCACTTTTTCATGCATGTTTTCTCGTGATTTCTTCCGTGCATTGTGCCCGCATTCCTAGCTCGTTTCAAGCTTGGTTTTCTCGTCGTTTCCCCGATTTCCACCGATTTTCGTATTTTTGGTTTGATTTGGCTTTCCATCGCCCAAAGGCGTACAGTAAAAGGCTTGACAAAGCCGACATTGTTCCCAAAGAGGATTATTTTCCCCAATTTAATTTTCTCGGATTTCTTCGAATTTCTGTTGATTTGCGAGACGCTTTCCGAGAATTTCTCAATTTTCACAATTTTCCTCATCGCCTAAGGGCGTACAGTAAAGCGGCATTCTCAATGCCTACATTTGTCCCTCGGATTAACTTTTTCCCTTTATTTCATTTCTTCTCTTTGATTTGGCATGTTTTCTAGTCATTTTTAATATGAGCATTCATAATAGGCAAGCACACATCCATTAGACCATGTGACAAGTAGGAAACCTAGAAAGACTGAGTTTACCCCCATGCGTAACCAGAAACCTTATCCTTTCTCTAGCCTGCATTCATTTGTACATTATATTCATTAGGCACGGAGCACACATGTTTTCTGCATCTTGTTTGCTTCTTGGTTTTCTTGTGTGTTTGGTTTTCCTCGTCTTTCCATTAAAAGACTAGGTGGCGACTCCTTTCCTTATCCTTTCTTATCTTCCCTTGGTGTTTCCGAGTCTAGTCTTCTTCTCCAGATTCACCATCTTCCCCGTGACCGTATCGGGACTCCTCGAGTGCTTCCACGCACCCAGTAGAGGAGAGTCGCGTAGGGTTCCACCGGCATGGTCACAGTAGGTAAGGATCTTTAGCTTTGATTCCATTTGTTAATGCTGGTGATCTACAAATCACAAACACACCTCCCAATCACAAAATAGGATTGAACAAGAATGAGTAATTGGATTACAATCTAATAAGAACAAATAAAAACTAAAGAAAAAAGAATCTTGAATTCACTTGTTAAGATACTTCTTAAATACTTGTCAAGTGATTCCCAAATGATTTTTCAAGTTATATGTCAAACAAATACAATAAACCATTTATAGGCCTTTAAGGAGGGTTTGTGCACCCAGAAAGCATTGGAAATAATTTGATGAGAATCTCATTTTTTATTAACCATCCAAAATGATGGTGCTTATGTACTTGGTCTGAAATGATTTCGAAGAAAACTCATTTCCTATACTTTCCCGAGTATATAAACCCCTACCCTTTTCATTTCCCACCCCTTTCTCATTGAAGTTCAATGAAATTCCTAACCTAAACCTTGCCCCATCCTCCCTCCTCCTCCTCCTCTTTCGCACCCCCTAGGCCTAGTCCCCTTCCTGTCCTCCTCCTTGCCCCTCTTCTTCCTCTGCCTCCCCACCCTTCTCCTCCTCCTCCCCCATTGCCTCCTCTTCCTCCCCTTCTCCTTCACCTCGTCCCCTCCTTGCCCCTCTTCGTCCTCCACCCCCTCCCCCTCCCTACCCCTCTTCCTCCTCTGCCTTCTCCCGCTCCCTGCCCTCCTCCTCCTCCCCTCCTCATCGATGCTATAAGGAGATCCAATAGCAACTCAGCATGGTTCAGTAGTAGCCCTACTCGTCGATGCTATAGTCACCCTCCTCGTCGACATTACAACAACCATCCTCGTCATCGATTCTAGAATTGCTTTGGATTTTTAGATTGGCTACATGTTTCCTATTACACACAGTTGATGGTGTTGATTGCACTTATAAGTGTATTTTCTCCTCTCAGCTTACCCAATCAATTAATCTCTTTAATGTTCTTATTAAATGGAAATATAGAAAGAATTGGCATACTTTGAATGTTATTTTCAAGTTGAGCCATAATTTGTTCTAAATCAAATAACAAAAGAACCTCAAAATTATTTGCTTTAATACACATGAATGTGGGTAAAATGTTAGTTATGCACTGTAATGGGTATGACATGTTTCTTATTTGAGACATGTTAAATTCAATGAGTTATATGTAATTATGTACCTTTAAGCACTTTGGTAGCATAAAAACTCCTGATTCATGGTTGTATAATTGTTTGATAAACATGTACAAATATGACTGTATCATATGGGTTACTGATTTTTAATCCTTATCTAGTACTTTAAAAGCCTACTTTGTAGCGGTCGAACTTAGTTATTAAGGTGTTGATGAATGAAGTAAATACCTTAATGAATGAAGTCATCAACACTGTAGTGATTTGTGCTACTTTAGCCGCTGCATGCTGCACGACTTCTTGATGAGCAAGTTGATACCTTAGTGGCTTGTAGAAGATAGGTGTCTTAGGAAATCACTGGAAACAAGACATGTCCTGTAGTTTTTTAGGGTTGTATTGAGATTATCTTATACACCATGTGCCAATGCAATGTTTGTTTACTCTTGAGTTTTTTAACATATGTAGAGTGTCCTGTAGTTATTTAGGGTTGTATTGTGATTATCTTATACAACATGTGCCAATGCAATGTTTATTTCCTCTTGAGTTTTTTAATATATGTAGAGTCAGGATTTCGGTAGCTCACGTATGATTTTCTATTTCACCTTTCTTTGTTTTGGTTGCATTTATGTTGATTACAAAATGTTTAACGAGGCATTTGGTTGGAATCCTTAGGCCTTTGTTTCTCTCAGATCTTTTGTGACCCCAAAATCACAATCAAGTTTGTAGATGTGATGGTTTTGGTATAAAATCCTATAAAGACATTTACCAACATTCATGTCATTTTTAGATTGTTTATTGTTGCATTTCCTGTTGTCATTTATAATATGCATCTCAACCAAATGAAAAATGTGGATTGGATGTCGATCTTTCCTTTCTTGTTCTTGAATGTAATAATAACATGTAATTTTAACAAGGAATTTATTTATGTTCTTAGTTAATGAGAAGAATCAACAGTTGATGCTCGTGTCTTTCAAGATACAGTAGTTCAGCCAAATGATTTCCAAATTCTTCTAGGTAATTTTATTCATGTTACATATTTGATATATAAACAATAGTCACTAATGTTATATTTTTCTAGGTGATTTCCCTAAATTGCATAAGAGTTGGAGCAAGAAGAAGAAATATATAATGGTTTTAGATTAACTCAAGAACCCAAAAAAAAAATGCAAAAGTATATCAAATGTGTGAAAATATCATGAATTTTGTGTAACATGGTTGATAATTATAATTCATTTTTAAGAACTTATAATGTTATTTGAACTTTTGTATTATTCAAATTTTTATTTTGAAGTTGGATATTTGATTGAGTTTCAAGTTAACAATTGTGATATTAATAATATCTTCTATTCTTTGAAATCTGTTAATAAGTACAAACACTCATATTTCAGTTTCCTTAGTTCTCCTAAGTAGATACAAATAACAAGAAACTTGGTCAACAAAAAATTAATTTTCCTTTTCAATTCTTGGTAATTCTTGTTGAATCTAAAATTCCAATTTTTGTCAAATTTTACACAAATGGGCCTTTTAATGTACTAAACACTAATGATCATTATAAATTTACATTTCTAACCATTAATTCTTGTTCTAAATATTGAATGCCAAATATATAAATAAAGATTGACCAGTGGACCACTATTCAATGTTTGACTTTCTACAATTGCTTTCATAAGTACTATTTCTGTTTCCTGTTTATTTGTTTACAAAGTTTATTCCTGTTATCAATAACGAAAGTTTTGTATGTAAAAAAAATTGTAAGAAAGTGCTAGTAGCTAGTAATTATGAAAAAGATACAGTATAAAAAGTATGAACTTCATAGGCGAGAGATGGCAAGGACTTGTTCTTGCGGATGGTCTAGATTCTGTTTGCTCCTGCTGCTCTGAGACGCAGGGACTGTCTTCTGCGCCTTGCTGTGAGGACCAGAAGTAGATGAAGCCTTCTCGTCTATGACCTCGAACCCCTTCGCTATCTCCCTTAGCTGGAACTTTAGGATCTTCCCAGTGGAAGTCTTGGGCAATCCATCCATGAACACGACCTTCTTTGGCACCATGAACCCCGGCATCTTACTCCTGCAATGCTCCATCACATCCTCTTCTCTTACCAGACTCTTCTGATCTCCATCTTCTTTGTTCCTCACCGTGACAAATGCACACGGTGACTCCCCCCAGAAGGAATGCGGCATTGCCACCACAGCTGCCTCGAGAACCATAGGATGCAAGTACAAAGCATTCTCGACCTCTACGCTGCTGATGTTCTCGCCGCCGGATATGATCACGTCCTTGGACCGGTCCTTGATCTCCACGTACCCGTCAGGGTGGATGATCCCGACATCACCGGTGAGGAACCACCCGTCTTTGAAAGCCTTGGCGGTGTCGACCTCGTTCTTGTAGTACCCCTTCATGATGCTACTCCCTCGGAGGACAATCTCCCCCACTGTCTTCCCATCCTGTGGGACGGAAAGCATAGTCTGAGGGTTCTTGACGTCGGCATCGGCGAGGGTAAGTACGCTCACACCTTGGCGTAGCTTCAGCTTCGTTTGGTCCCGAGAGGGCAGGTTGTTCCACTCAGGCTGCCACTCGCATACCATAGCTGGTCCAGTCGCCTCGGTGAGCCCGTAGGCGTGCGTCACATGGAATCCGAGTCGCTCGATTCTTTGGAGCAATGCGGCGGGAGGTGGTGCACCGCCGGTGAGGACTTGGACGGGGGCGGCCACGGGGCGGCGTTCCTCGGGTTTCGCCTCGAGGAGTATATTGAAGACTATCGGGGCGCAGCACATGTGGGTCACCTTATGATCGTAGATGGCTTGGTACATCTCGGCGGCGGAAGTGTTGCGGATGCATATGTTGGTACCGCCACGTGCGGCCATGCCCCATGTGAAGGTCCAGCCGTTGCAATGGAACATTGGAAGAGACCACATGTAGACCGGGAAGCCACCAACTCCCCACTGGAGGAGAAGGCTCATGGTGCTCAAGTACGCGCCTCGGTGGCTGTAGACCACCCCCTTAGGGGCCGACGTCGTGCCGGAGGTATAATTCAGCGCGATCGGATCCCACTCGTCCTCAACCACGTGGGTTGGGTGATTGGGGTTTCCAGAGGCTATTAGCTTCTCGTACTCCAATTCCCCGAGACGGGTGCCGGTTGGGGTATCGACATCGTCGATGATGATGACCAGCGGTAGCGGTGCACCAGCGTCAATAAGTTGACGGAGGGCATCGACGGCGGGGCGGACATATTGGTAGTCCACAAAGAAGGCTTTGGCTTCAGAATGCTTCAGTATTGTCGCCACGTTACTGGAGTCGAGGCGGCTATTGATGGTGTTGAGCACGGCGCCAGCCATCGGCACCGCGAAGTGCATCTCGTACATTGCTGGAACGTTTGGAGCTAGAACGGATACCTGCATATATATACATGAGCTAGTTTCTAGGACCAAACATGCATCTAATTCGTGGTATATATCAATTACATATCTAAGAGGATATGTGTAATGGAGTCTTAATACGTACCACATCGTTCTTGGAGATGTTGATGCTGCGAAGAGAGGAGGCGAGGCGACGGCACCGGTCGTAAGTTTGGCTCCAAGTGAACTGGGTGTTACGGTAGATGACGGAGGTGCGACTACCGTAAACGGCGGCCGCTCTCTCCAAGAAGGTAGCAGGAGAAAGAGGGACATAGTTTGCTCCACACTTAGCTAGTTTGTCCATGGCTAGTGGCTAATGGAAGAAGCTAAGTCTCAAAGAGCTAGAGCCTGGAGAACTGTCGTATGTAGGAGAGGAGCAGAGGAAAGAGCAGAGGCAAGTGAGGATGTTGCACAGAAAGGTTACATGTATGTGTTTATATAGAGCAAGATGTGGATGAAAACTTCTTCGGTTTGTGAAGTGGATGGTACTTGTTAGGAAATTGATGGGAAATTAAATTGAAGTGAGATGGGGAGGACTCGGGGAGGGATGCCTTAATTTTGTTTGAATCTAGACCCTTTGACTGTTCCAACTGTAGTCAATAGAATGGTGTTCCTACATGGAAGCTTGGGAGCCACGGTATGAAATTTAGTTGAGGACCGATGTGAATTTTGGGATCTATCTTTTTCTGTATATACTCTTGTATTCTTTCCTGATTCAACTTTGCTCTTCATTCCATATTGAGAGCTATAGTCGGAAGGTCTAACCAAACTCCCACCAGTTGAACTAAGAAGATGCTTATGTGGCAATTGATACTCTCGAATAAAAGATGAAATGTCTTGAAATAGACTCAAATTTTAGGAGTGGAATGATATCTCCATGTTTAGTATAAAAATATGTCAAAGTCTAGAAATGAAATGATATTCCTACAGTACGAAAATATGGTCAGAATGGTCATTCCATTGGGAAAAAAAGATAAATTACAATTTTCTCCTAAATTATTCATGTTTTTCAAGTCAGTATCTTAAATTTTTTTTGTTATAACTTGTCATCCTCAACTATAGTAAATCATAATAAACCCCTTTTTTAAGTAAACGACGTTAAATTTTTACATTGTTTGACTATTTTATCATTTATAATTGACCATTCTAAGGTTAAATTGCAATTTATCCCCTCAACTATTCGTTTTTTTTTAATTTGATACACTAAACTTTTTTTGTTACAACTTACCCTTCTCAACTATGATAAAATAAAACAAACTCCTTTTTGATAAATGACGTTAAATTTTACATGATTTGACTATTTTACCCTCTGTAATTTAAGTAATTTACCATTATACGGTTAAATCACAATTTATCTCGTTCAACCATTTGCATTTTTCAACTTGGTATCCTAATATTTTTTTTACTGCAACTTATCCCCTTTTAAGGGTTGAATTACAGTTTAAGCCCTCAACTATTCAAGTTTTACAACTTAGTGTCATAAATTTTTTTCGTTACAATTTGTCCCATTAACTTATGATAAATTATAATAAACAGCTTTTTTGAATGAACATCGTTAAATTTTTGCTTCATCTAACCATTTACCCTCAAATATGAATAATCCCCTTCTTAGCCCCATGGAATCCGATCAGAACGTTGTTCCTATGGAGTCCTTTCTCTCTTACTCACACCTCACCGGATACAAATCTCAGTCGCCGAGATTCTTTTCTAGCTAGTTAAGACATTCGGTTGAAATATACTTAATAATGATTGGGAAGAAGCTCGAGATCTTCTTATTGTGTTGTCGAAGCACAAGATCATCAGTTTATCAAGAAAATAGAGAAAAAAGATTTAACAATGAAAGTGAAAGGAGAAAATTTTGGCGGTGATGATAGATTTAAGATTTATGACTTAGAAAAAATATAAGAAGATAGGAAAGAATGGCAAATTTGTCTGAAAAAAATATTGTAAAGATGATGTGACCTTTCAAACTTGACGGAAGAGTCTTATTGTTTAATAGAAGTAGTTAAAAAAGACAAATAGATAAATTGTAACAAAAAAATTTAAGGTACTAAATTAAAAAACTCAAGTAGTTAAGGAGGTAAATAGAAAAAGATGGGAAGAACAAATTGTCCAAAAAAAAACCATAATCCTTCAAACCTTACAGAAGGGATTTTGTCATTCAACAGAGGTAGTTGAGGTAGGTAAGTTGTAAAGAAAAAAAAGTTTATGATACTAAACTAGAATATTTAAATAATTGAGGAAGATGAACTGTAATTTACCTAAAAAAACATGAAGTCCATCTTTCTTATTTTTTCAAGCAATTGTGTTGTTGTAATGTTGTAGTATTTGGATTGTTTTTCTTAAAGTCATAGGCTAATTGGGAAAAATAATACCATCAATTGTAGCACTTGAATTAATTCATCTTCATCAAAAAACAAATGACAATAAAGTATGTATCTATGTATATCTGGTGATATGTGTAATGTATTTTATTTAAATTATTTTATTTATTTATTTTCCTATTTTTTATTTATGTGTAGTTATATTAATAATATCTAAATTTTATTATTTTATTATATTTATTTTAGAAGATTTATTGTCTGTATAATTATACCGAAAAAATCTTATGATACCAGATGCAGCATTAGTTCATGAATACCTGAAATACTTCACTAAGAGGGGTGTGCTTCTTGCTTTATTTTCAAGATATATATATAAAAAAAAAAAAAGGGTGTGCTTCGTAGTGATTGCATGCACGTAAATGAAAAATATATGGTAGAAATGAAACATCCACGAAATCGAAATGCCAATACTGAACGCGCTGTTAGTTCTTGCAGAACAAGGAATTAGAGTTCATCCTTGACAGTTGCATCTTTTTCTCTTCGTATCTTGCACTCGGAGAGAAAAACATGTGAAAGTTCCTCTACTAGAAGGTAACTTGTGTCAACAAGAAGAGGTCCATGATTAACGAGAGTGCGTAGAAAGCAAGAAATGACTAAATACAACGCGAATTCATTATTTTTAAAAGAGAAGAAAGCACATACCATGCAATTAAGTAAATCAACTACAAATTTGACCGAGTTCGTTTTTTCTTAAGTCTAATAAGCAAAAATTATATTGTAAGCTTCCTAGAAACTATTGGCATGCATTAAATAAGCTTAGGGCAGAAGTTGCTTGGGTGCTATTAATTGTTTGTTTATTTGTTTTTTTTGCAAAGAACTTACTATTTTTAGTACAGGTCCAATAACTTCTCTATCTTTCTCAAGTCAAAACGAAACTATATATTATCACATAGTTTTTTCAGACGTCCAACTTGTTTCATTTTGACTGGTCAACATGCATTTCTGTGTTTTTGAAAAGGACGTTTCAACAGTTATTTACTTTTCTTGTGCTTCACACGAAATTCGCTTCTACAACAATTCCGAATCAGCGATGGTTGACCAGTCAAAATGTTGAAATCATGAGAGTTAGTAAGATCAACAGTAAATAAAATTACCCACATCAAGTTATTTCATAAAAACATGTTTTTTTTTTTTCAGAAAAGGCTGCCTAGCACCCACGGTGCACTGGTCCTGTAACCAATGATAACTTGAAATTTTATTTCTACATAATTAATTAATTTCCAACCAAACCGCATCAACTAGATCATATAGTTTCACTGAGCGAACAAAAACCCTTCTTCTAGTTTCTTAATCGGTGTCACAGGTTCATGAGTTCATGCTAATTATTTATTTTCGAGTGATCCGATGCGGTCGGACCTCACGGTAGATTAATTCGGTATTTTCCTAAGAAATGCCATAAATTTTAGAAGTCTTCTGTCGTGATAATCGGGGGTATACCCGATTGACTGAGTGGAACGATGAACTTGACTACCATATTAGACGTTGCTTGGAGGTTCAAACTTGCACACGTACAATCTCTGAGCTGAAGACCCAAAAGGCGTCAGAAACATTGGGCAAGAAGACCCATCAATCTGGAACACTGCAAGGATTCGATCTTTCGAAGGTCTGGATTGCTAGAAAACACAGGCCAGTTAATTTGTCCAAAGCTTCCCACTTCCTTTTGGCGTATAATACAATCGAGTGAAATTTCAAATCAAATTTGAAACAGGAACTGGGGCCAACCCGTCGGCAGAAAGCTTTGTGGTAGTGGGACACAAATTTCAGTGCGTGTACAACTTATTCTAGACGGAGTGTGGAATGAAACCAGAGAATCCTTTACATGAAATATCTCCAAAATTACAAGCCGCACTATTTTGATTCTTATTTCATTTATAAATATATTCTATTAGAGGGAGATTCTTTTTTTTTTTGATAATGGTAAATAGTATTAGATATTTATCCTATGGAAAAAATCCAAGGGAATCAAGAGTCCAAAGTTCACAAAAATCACAGAAGGAGAATAAGACAATGTTCTTACCAATATTACAGACCAACGCCAACAAAGTTAGGAATCAAGTTCAAAAATTAGAATGAAACTAATGAAGCTATAGCCCTATGTCATCAACAGGAGCAGATTGATGAAGATTGGTGTCAGTAGTAGGGTGAGAAGCATCTGAAGAAACGGATTGGATTGCAGATGAAGCAACTTTCATAGAGGATAATGAATTCCTCAGATCTTCTTTCTCAAACCCTGGTGAAAGAGCATCTAACCATAGATTCATTAGTCCAATGATATCCAAAATAATAAGATAAGAAGATTTAAAAGAGCCACGAAAAATTCTGCTGTTTCTTTCTTTCCAAGTTATCCAGAAAATAACTTGGATCAAGACATACCAGCTGCAATTATTTAAATTGAACTTAAGTGCAGGTTTATGCTGAAATAAATAGTCCAAATTATAAAAGCCAGGATATAAATCTGAGACTATGAAGAACTACCATATCTGAATGCACAGAACATAAATAAATGATTATTAGATTCAACATTTAAGTTGCAAAAAATGCAATTAGTAGACCCAGCCCAGCCTCTTTTGGCCAGGTTCTCTTTTGTAAGATTCCTATTGTGAAGTACAAGCCAAGAAAATAGCTTAACTTTGAGCGGAACCCAAGTCTGCCATACCTGCTCGAATAAGTGGAATCTTAAACCATCATCATTCAGAATATTGTCACAAGAATTAACAGAGAATTTAGAAGAAGAGGTAAGGATCCAGGAGATGTCATCCCTCTCCACCCCCAATGGAGCTAAGAGGATAATATGTACCAGCGTATCTAGTTGGGATTACAAGATATTGCATTCATTTAACTGGACCGTAAAAAGATCAAACAGCTTATTAAAGTCAGTTCCAGCTATCTCACAAATTTTTTTAACGGAAGCTTTCCTCCATCTACAAATAAAAAAGAGTTGGGGAAGCTGATACTTTAATTTATTGCCATTCCACCATATATGTTCTCAGAATAAGGTATCTTCCCCATTACCCAAGAAGTGAGAAGAGAAGCAGTTGACAGTACTAAAGCTGCTTTTGAGGATAAACCATAAAGGAGAGCAATAGTTAGTAGATGTATTTAAAATGGCCCCAGGCCAAGAAAAATGCAAGTATCTGACTTTCACTAAATCTTTCCACATGGCATGATTATCGTAAGAAAATAATTGCCAGTAAGTTTAGATTTAAGGGCTAAATTAAAATTTCTAAAATTAATAATCCCCCAGCCATTTTGCTGCTTATTTCTGCAAATTAAGCCCCACTTAACTAAATACATACCTTTCCCAATAGAAGGATCAAACTTCCAAAGGAAGTTGCTCCTGATCCTATCAATATCTTTTTCAACTTACCTAGGCATATGTAATACAGACATAAAGTATGTGGGAATGGCAGACAAGACTGAGTTAACCAGTGTCAACCTGCCACCAAGAGAAAGAAAATGAGCTTTCCAGTGGGATAATTTAGAAGACAGTTTCTCAACAACAGGGAGCCAGTCCCTGCGAGTGGCTTTCCTGTAATGAAGGGGCAAACCCAAGTATGTGAAAGGCAAGTCAGTTGACTTACAGCCAAGAAGTTTGCAAGCATTAACAATTGAGGCTTGATCAACCCCAATTCCAATTAAGGAGGATTTAGAAAAATTAATTTTAAGCCCTGAACAGGATTGGAAGCAACATAGAATGCGCTTAATATTTACAATGTTATCAGCCCCATTAGCTAGGAATAATATAGTATCGTCCGCATATTGGATGTTAAGAACATGAGATCCTCCATGCGGGAATTGAATACCTTGGATGAGATTGTGACTTAATGCAAGCTGTAACATTATTAGAGGGAGATTCTCTACGCTTGCTTCTTCAGGTCCTCCTGTTCATTCTCCTGAGGCCGATAGTTGGGGGAGTTTGAAGACTCTTTAGGAGTACTATCCTCTTGACTTGGCAGAGTCCTACAGTGATGAAGGATGGAGAGTGGCTAATAGGCTGAAAAGTTCTTTGATGAGTCACGAGCATTGAAAGCTTCTTCCAGTGAAGTTATGACAAGTCAATCTACGCACCATCCTGTTGTCATCCTCTCTTCTGATATAACGTGTGATCAACTTCACTTCTTTTTCACTTGTACCATTATTACTTCCTTATTTGCCTAACTAATTAAGGATGGACTTACAACACACCTCTCCTCTTATTGGCTTGAGTCAGTCACTTGGGAAAATACATGATTTCATCCTAGGCAAGCACATTCTAAAATTCTTTTTTGTCTCTGTTAGAGATGAAGTTCTTAAGATGTATGGCTCTTCGTTGGTCATCCTCCGTATCTCTTTTGTACCATAGTCGGTGCACTCTAGTGCGGTTATCACCATAACAAAGGAGAAGTTTTGAATTCTATTAGAAGGTATCCCCCATCACCTCTGGTGTGTCGATATTTTTCACCAGATGGTTATTGACTTTGTAGAGTTACTAGAGGTAGACTTCAGTCTAGATAATGCTATATCAGAGGGGATTAGGCTACTTCTAGGGAAAAGTTTACTTGATACTAAGTACTTTACCTTTGCTAAGAATGTATACCCGATTACATTTTGTCGTAACTGGGACCTCTGGGGGGGGGGGGGGGGGGGGGGGGGGGGGGGGGGGGGGGGGGGGGGGGGGGGGGGGGGGGGGGGGGGGGGGGGGGGGGGGGGGGGGGGGGGGGGGGGGGGGGGGGGGGGGGG
>JAMKQA010029663.1:0-13025 GCA_024699735.1 Posidonia australis
ACCTTCCTCGTGCGTAACAAGGATCCTTACCCGCATTCTGGTTATTTCGTAGACTTGTCTTTGTTATTCTTGCATGATTTTTCGTGCATATGGTTTTCCTTGTCTTCCATAATAGATTAGGTGGCGACTCCTTTTATTTTACTTTTTCGACGTGATTTTGCCGATCGATTTCGCATTCTCCTTTTTTGCGGAATCTCCTCACTGACATGGTTACACATACAATAAGTTTTTTTTTTTTTTTTTTGAAATAAGGAGCGCATATCAGCATTTTTCTTACCTAACGGTGGTTCCCCTCTTTGTACCTTCTATCATATATTTTGAATCGTTGGATGCATATTTGTGCCCATTCTCTTGCTCTTTGGGTTAAATGTTTCTCTCATCGACCTCCTTAGTTTTAGTTATTCGGGTTGATTTCGTTAACCCGAGTTGTTTTTCGAAGAAAACTACACACATATGTTTTTGCTATTATTATAATCAGACACTCTGGGAATTTTTGTTGATGGTTGCAAATAATACAAGTTGGTAGGTTTTGATCATGTAAGAAGGCATATTGACTAGCTGGAGAATATTAGGCTTCTCCTTGTCTTGTAGTTGTGAGTTTGATGGAGGCCACGCCCACATGCTCATTTCTTTATTGTGGATAATTTACTTGGTCATCTCGCATCTTCCATCACCGTTCTTCTTTATTGCTCTTATTCTCCATTTTAAACAGCTTATAGGTTATAGGGTCGAGCTAACCTGCAAAAGTACATCGGCTGCTAATTAAAGAAACGACCATTAATGGAAGAAGAAGAAGTAGCAGTAGAAGAAGAAGAAGAAAGGAACCTTTTGTAGTAGTAGTCGTTCCATCTTTGCTCAAGCTACCACGTTGAAGACCCAGTAAACCATATCTGTGGATCATGGATTAATCATTCACGTGAAGATGTGTAACTTCTAGCGAAATGGAATCCATGCACTTGACCTAAACATGCAATATTGATGCAAGTACGTTGGCTGACCACATCAACCTGTTTATTATTTCGGGGAGTTCCCACCCCATGATTAGCAAAGGATTTGGACGTCCCAACCATTCTTCTCCTACCTTATTCCTACTATTCTCCTTTCTTGCTTCCTTTTCCTTCTTTCTACCCATCATCGTGTAAATATATATATATATATATATATGTATATATACAGGACCTTCTTGCCTTTCACATCTCTATCGATCTGAAAGCTATTCTGATCGTTTCTGTGGATCCATGCCAGGTGGAAGTGTGATGTTGGGATGGCTCAATCAAATCCAAATTCTGTCAAATTATAAGTTGGATTTAATTTGATTGAGCCGTGCCAATATCCCACTCGGTTGCTTGGCAGATGTATTGACGTCGTAGAAGCACTGGGAAGAGGTGAGTTCTGATCTGATTAATTTCTAGTGTTAAGAATGCCAGTAGGTTATATATATATCGTTATTTCTTCTCTCTCTTTGTCGTCTATATATCTTCTCCCCACCACTGAAAGAACAGGAGGATCTTTTTCAGGTCATTTTTCATTCATAGATATGATTGATTGTGATTCAGTAGAACTTATGCTTCACAAAAAGGCATATATAGTACTGAAACTTGACAAGAACATAGATAAAAGGTTCTTCTCTTATCATGTTTTTTTTTATTTATTTACAGTTCTCTTGTAATTACTTGGCAGATTATGGGAATGTATTTTTTGCCTTATTCTTTGGGATAATAATAGGGGTTTTGTCAGTATAAGCAAAGTCGAAGTCATCAATCATCATGTTACGAGCAACAGAAACATCAATCGCAACATTTACGATACAATCGAATGAAATTATTGAAAGCTAATCTCAGAATATCATCTAAAATTGTCAATTCCGTTACAGTAGCATGAGAGATAAATTTATGTCTTGAGAAGAAGAAAAAAAAGTCCTCCAAGTGACATCTTCTGCTCCAGAATGATCAGAGTCGTGCTTTTCAACCTTCAAGATGAAAATCAAACACTATATCTCTTGTGATCCATTTGGTAGTCATCTATCCTCAAGCCAACTCAACTCTACCCAAAATATTCTCATGGGATGTCTTTTCGTGAACTTTTGAAATTGGAAACACGTATTTTAATTTGGTGATCAAAATTTAAGTTAAATTTAAAAAATAAAAAAAAAAATCTTAATGGACCCTTATCATGTTAAAATTCAAATATCTGATGATTGCTTGTTAATTTAATTCGTAACCTTGTTAAAATTCAAGCTTAAAGATGAGTGGATCGGCTTGTAAATTAATGTTCTTAAGATGTTCAAACCCACGTTTCTAGATATCCTTCTCTTAAATATGAATAGTTATAATATAATTATCAAATTGCAATAATTTTTATTTGTATGCTAAATATTCTTACCAACATTTACCAGGCACATCAGTAAAGAGCATGCACATGATATTTTTGATTAGTTCAGTTGTGCCCTTTCAGTACAACCTTACCTCCCTTTGAAAGAAAACACTAGCACCATTTTGACGATCAATCCAATATGGTGGGTCTTAAATCGGCAAATGTAAAGTCTTATTTATGTATGTTTTTCGTACTAAAAGTGTATATAATTAATGAACTACAATGGGATATGAACATATGTTAAGGTTATCATAAGGCCAATAGCTAGCCATGTGAATCCTAAACTTTTAACTCCATCGACCAATGGATTCACATGAGTTGGGGATTTTTATTGTTGTTTTTTTTTTTTGTGAGACCATTTAATTATTCGCAAAATCATATAATAATAATTTAAAAAGATGAAAATCAACTTTCACAAGAAGCATGAGTGGCATGTTCCAAGATTAAAAAGGACGGGAAGACTTGAACTAGTCAAGTTAAAGTGCACTATACATTTTCGTATTCACCCATTAATGAATTGAGTCCTGGAACGTATTTGTAGGTAAAGGTGTAATTCAGACCGCATTGAATCAAAATTTCCAACCATTGCTAACTTCCAAAAATCGGAAAATCTAACCATTGGAGCTAGAAGATGGGAGCCGACTCGAGCTAGGCCAAGCACTTCGAGCTGTCAATGGGTAAGAAATTACCCATTATCTATTTTGTTTCTGTCTATTTGAAACAAGTGTGGATAATAATTTATTATATAAAATTGTAATTTTAACTACTTTATCCATTATCTATTTAATGATTGACATAATGGATAGAGTAACGACATAAGTTTATTTCGTATCCATTCTATCCAATACCCGATTGATATAATGATACACGTGTGTGTGTATTAATTATATGAAAAATGAAGATCTTGACAATAATTTAAAGCATTTTTATTTTAATCATATGCATGTAATTGATATTGGTTGAAAACTATGGCCTTTATTGTCTTTATAAGTTAATTTGGTTGATAATTTTTTAATTAATGATATTTTGGACGTGTAATTAATATCGATGTAATTGAACAACTATAGTTCATCTTGCACAAGACGATGTTTTGTTAAATTGACAATATTTTACATAAATTGATGGTTTTAATGAATGATATTGGTATCTTAGGTAGAAATTAATGATTATCTTATTTAATGATATTTTATTTTCATATGTTGATGTTATTTAGGTTTAATCAATAAATTTACGTATACATAATTGATGACATCTTATATGGTTATTGCATATTGTGACATGTATCTTACCCTTTAATTGGATTATCTATGCTTGGTTCCTCCGTGTACTTTTCCTCTGATCCTGTTGAGTAATGCTATGATGGCTTATGATCCTCTACATTTGGAAAATTGAACTTGTGGATCAACATGTTAATTATTTGAGAGGCCAATTAATTTTTTGGATAGTATTGATTATGATTAGCTTTTAGAATCTGTGTTCTATCATATTGTATTTTTTGGCTTATATTTAGAAATAGGATTGGGCAATCTGTAATTTGGAATTTCAGACTTTTCACATGGTGATGGTTTTCAAAGTCAAGTGTTTATATTTAATATAATCATTTATCATTTGCAAAAAAAAAAAACATGTATCTTACCCTATTTACCCTATGTGTATCCGTTATTGACTTTAGAAATGGATAACAATGAAGTGGGTAGTGGCTGGACTAAAATTTGCTTGGGTAATTATTAGTACGATCTGTAATCACCCGATCGACAGCCCTAGGGTTTGGGCCGAGCCCGAGCCCCTTATGGGCTAGAGTCATGTGTCTGAGGGTCCAGGGCACTTGACCCATCCTTGCTCTTAAGGAAGGAATGGACCAGTGGGCCGGGCCAAACCCAGGCTGCCTGGCCCAGTTTACACCCTTAGCCGGAGGAATAACCATCCGGGAAGCGGGAGCATACCAAGAGGGAGCAGGACTCCTTATCTTCGAAACTTCGCTCCACTCTCTTCCCCCTCAAGGCCTCAACTAACCAGAGAGAGAGAAGAACCAAAAATGGCGGCCGCGATTTCACTCACCTCCCTCACCTCCACCTTCGCATCCCTCTCCTTCTCCTCCCAGATTTCCCATGGTCCCAGAACCCCATCCCTCTCCCTGATCCCCTCCCCACGGACCAACACCCTCACCTTCGTGGCAAAGCACTGCCGCTCGCCCCCCGTCGTGGCGTCCGCCACCATTTCCGGTGGGTTCACCTCGACGTCCGGGGGGGAGGTGGAGGGGCTGACGCTGGAGAAGTACGTGAAGTCCAGTCTCCCCGGGGGGTTCGCTGCGCAGAGGCTTATTGGGACTGGGAGGAGGAAGTGCGCCATTGCTAGGGTTGTGCTGCAGGAAGGGTCCGGGAAGGTTATTATCAACTATCGTGATGCAAAGGTTCGATCTTCTCTCTTCTTCTTCCTTCTTCTTTTTTCCCTGTCTACCAGCTCCGCTTATCGCATCCTGTGAATTTTGATGTTTTTGGTACATAGTACGTGAAAGTGTGCATGTAAGGAAGCTAGGAAAGTGGCGCACAGCGTAAAAAAACTTAGTTTATGTGAATATGTGATTCGGAAGTACCAACTATCATGAAGTAAGAGAAATGAACTACCATATAAAAGTGATACATGTGACAATGTATACCGATAGTTTGGTACTGTATTGTTACCCAATATGTATGTCTTACCCAAGATGATGCAGGACTTCAGAATTTCTCGGGCACCTTCTATTGTCTCGCCTTTTCCACTCTAGAAGCACACTGTAATGTGCCCATTTGGTTACTTCCTTCCCGACTTGGTGTTCTGTATCTGTTCGACATTGAGTATGTTCATGCTTGGTTTCAAGTTACAGCCAATCATCAGATGGAACTGTGCATTCGATCCATCCAACTTTTACTTTATGAAGTACTTCCTTGGCATCTTGGCAGCATTGCCCTATTAATGTGAATTTCTTGTCTTCTATCACGTCAAAAAGAAAGTGATAATTTTATTTAACAATATCTTTTTCTTGACTAGAAGGATGAATATTTTGTCAATCACAGTGCTCACTTGATATTAAATTTATAAATGTAGAGTGTTTGATCTTTTGCATAGAAGTGACGTTATAGAGGGATCAAAGCTCTGATGGACTTTTTCTCCAATTGATTGTACTACTTTTAATGTGTCCAGAGTAGGTTGTGCAATAATATTATTTCATTGAGCTGATTTCCCATGCTATCGTTTTGGAAATTTAATATCTTATAAGTTCTGATGCATCGGAGAGGGCTATCATAAACTCTACCCCAAGCATTATTCTTGACATTAACCTATTTTCTTCTCATCATTGTAGCCATTTCGACAACTAGAAATAAATATATATCTGGAGGACATTTTTCACTAGATGTTTAGACTTCTTAATAGGTTTTCCTTGGAATCAGAAGATTTATTTTTATTTTTTGGGTATGAAAAATTATTGTGAAACTTTTTCTTTCATCTAGACTCTTGTCAAGTACTCTTCTTTCTGGATGATCTTTGTGGGTTGCCTAAAGGTGGGGTATATTGTATGCTTAAGTAGACTTATAAGGTTTATCAGTTGTCAATATATCTTGCCCTTGTCCAAATTGTTTCATTTTGATCGAAATTGTTTTCTCTCCTCCGATTTGTCTTACAAAGTTACAAGTTAATGACACATGTTAAACGTTTGTGAATGTTAAATTGATAGCAAATTTGGAATGATATCAGGTTTCCAGCTGACAGTGAATTGTAGAAATTTGTATAATTCAATACCCTAAACAAAGTGTAAGGCTCTAAAATTTGTCCTAACTGCACACTAGTTCTTATTCTAGAGCAAGTAATGTTAAACTTTTACCTAGCATAACAAGTGCCACTTTAAATAAAATTTGTAATTATTTTCTGATACTGACTGTTGTTTTATAGTTAGTTTTAACTTTTTAAGAATTGTATATATCTTCAAATGTGCAGACTGATTGTGATTGTAGATGAGGGAAGTACATTTTTTTATATTATGGATTCCTGATTGGATACTGTGTTATGTGCATTGACAATGTGGAGAACTTTAAAAATCTGAAGTGTAGATTTACGAGATCAATGTATGCTGGAATTTGACGAAAGTATGTGAGCTTGGGAATAGCCATGCTTCAGCTGCTGTTGTACCCTGATAAGTTATTCAGAATGAAACGTATCAGGAGGATATCATGGAAAGTTTGTGGATTTGGTATGTTTGTTTCATTATGACCTAGAGGTCATGGTTTTGAGTTAGAGAAACAACCAGCCCAGGTGCATGGGTAAAGTGTACAATTGGAGCCTTGTCAGCACCATCACCGCTTTGGTGGGAGCCTCATGCACTCAGCTTGCCCTCTACTTCAAAAATAAAACTTTTTATTGCAATTGTCAATTGGCAGTAAAGGTCTAAGAGAAGTAAGCTGCATTGTAATTGTAAGCCAGATGACTTACCAACACATGCAACGACGCTATGAGCTATGAGTCAGCAACATGACGAACAGCATGATGATTGAACAACAAGGGTTGGGAATCAAATGTTGAATCAGCTGGTAGGGTTTTTCTGGAGAAGCAAGTAAAGGTCTAAGAGAAACAAGCTGCATTGTAATTGTAAGCAAGATGACTTACCAACTCACGCAACGACGCTATGAGTCAGCAACATGACGAATAGCATGATGATTGAACCGCAAGGGTTGGAATCAAAAATTGCATCAGCTGGTAGGCTTTTTTCTGGAGGGAAGTCAGCTAGTTCTCTTCTTCTAGTTTCTTTTTCATTTTTCTGGTTTGTCTCACCAAACTCAGATGTATTGTTTCTCTTTCGGGGTAATCCTAACCTATTCTTAGAAAAAACAAATGTCAGGATTGATTTTCGTGCTAAATTCTGTAATCTGTGTTATTCATCGGACAGATTTGCAGATATATTTGATGATATTTGGCTACCTGTCAAAGTATGTACTGAATACTTGCAACCAATCTACTTACGTTATTTGATATACTTCCTGTTTTTTTAATTTACAGGAATATCTCCAAGGAAACCCATTGTGGTTGCAATATGTCAAGACACCCTTGCTGACTTTGGGATTTGAAGGTAGCTATGATGTTTTTGTTAAAGCTCATGGAGGTGGACTTGCTGGACAAGCACAGGCAATTTCTTTGGGTATATCACGTGCATTGCTCAAGGTGAGTGAGAACCATAGGTCTCCTTTGAGGAAAGGGGGTCTTCTTACTAGAGATGCCCGTGTGGTTGAGAGGAAGAAGGCTGGTCTGAAGAAAGCCAGGAAGCGGCCACAGTTTTCGAAGCGTTAGGTAAACTTTAATGCTTCACATTAGAAATCATTTTTAATATACTCATCCATGAACTTAATGTATGATCATTCTTCATTTTTGTTGCTAATTTATTGGCTGTTCTGACCCTTTGAAAAATTTGTCTTGCTCTTCTATCTTTTTCCCTCTACACTTTTTCTGTAGCTTTATAATTTTGTAAATGTTTTCATTCATGTACTTGAGGGTTATGGTGATGGAGAGATTTAGTTGCCATCTAGTGTTGTATACTTTACGTAGGATGCAAAGGTTGCATGGATCTTACGTTTTGTCTCACCCAAGGGGCCTAAGAAGAATGGTTGTGGTTTTGTTTCCAAACAGAAACTCTTTAGTTCAAAATTCAGTTGTGATTTCCCTAATTTCCTGATCCTCAAGCATTACTGTGATAAGGGAGCTTTATGCTTTCGACACTATTCTTCTGGACAACTGAACTTTTCAGATACAAAGTTCCACTTCTGCCCTGTTTTAAACAGGCCCTGTCCCACTTTGAGATGGTGAACCACATGGAGTTTTCCGCCTTCTTTAAGAACAATTTTACTTTTATATGAGAAAAGATGATACGTAAGTTTCATCACGTTTAATTTGAAACTAGCATTCCTTCTGATGTCTTTCTGCTTGTTGTGCCTTCTTTTGCAGGCAACCAACATACAGCTGAGTTTTCCTTCGTGTACATCACCAGCTCCTACTACTCCTACTATGTTTCCTTCTGCCAGAGATGATCATTTTTCTGGAAAATCTAAACGAACGTTTGTATTTGCTTCTATAATCCACATATCCATGTACAATGGAACATGCCATCCAACCCCCTGGCTTCACTTGTTCTGCACTTTGTCAATAGAGGATCCAGTAATTAACTCGTGATTTAAGATTTGATTGTAAGGTGGGATTGCATGAACGCTTGATGTTGATAAGGAAGCAATCTCAGCACAAAATTAGTCTTGTTTGGAAACTGAAACTGATCATAATAATCAGGGTTAAGGTGAATCATTAGGGAGGAATGAGCAGTAAGGGACTGGCTCAGACCCACATGGGAGTAATTGAAGGTATTCTAGCATCCACCTTGTGAGAAATCCTTCTTATTCCATCGGCTTGATTACATCAAGTAAGCGTCATGTCCTTGGGAAGGCAACTCGTCTAGGCCACATGCCATGAAGCAGTCATTATTCCCAGATGTTTCTAGATAACTAAGAGGTTTACACCGTATTTTATCTGCTTGAGAACAAACGGTGTCAATCTCCAATTCTTCACAGCACAACTGGTCAATCACAGAGTGAACCACTTCCAGATCGCTCCATAGAACCAGCCTCCTTTGCCCACTACTAAACAATGATGACCAGCCACCATGTCAGTGCTCAGGTGTTGAAAGATTGTTGGGAGCTGCACGACAATAGATATATGCTCCGGCAAGGCTTTCTGGAAATGGTACGGTATGGAAAAACTTTCATGCCCAAGGCTTCACATCCCTGGGAACAGTGGGAAATCTATATGAAATCATGCCAAAAAGACTAAACTTTGTACTTGGATCTTGCACTGAGTCGTTTAGGTGGTTTGGTCCTCGCATCTTCCCCTTGATGTTGGGAGGAAGAGGATGGAAGCATGATGTTAACTACGTTAATCATTAAAAAAATATTAAATCAAATAATGACCTTAACAAGTAGATAGAAGATAGAGTCACAATTTTTTGTTCATTTATTCTAGTGGATTTCCCGAGGATGAGAGCCTGCATAATGAATGCTTGTTGCTCCTCTTTCATCACTTGTAGCCTCTACTTTTACCTTGTGTTCTCTCCAGCGACGACCAATGCAATTTTTTGCCTGTGTAGAAGCTCTTGCTCTAACATATCTCAAGAAGAGGTTTAATGTTCTAGGAAGCTCTTGAATTTCATTTTCTATTGTTTCATTTCAACAGCAATTGTAGAAAGCATGTTTGCAACAACAATAGCAAAACGTGTTATTACTCAATTTTTTTACTCAAATTTGATGACTTTGTGAGCTTAGTCAATACTATGATAGTACCAAATTTTTTTTGGTTCGGCTATTCAATTTTTGATTTGTCATGGATGTTAATAAGATCCTTCTATTTAATAGCACCTTAGGATGGCATATAGACTTAAATAATGTTGTCCAAACAAGGAAAGGCTTATGGTGGATACTTAGACACCTAAAGTTGGGGAAGGGTGTTTAGAGAAGTTGAAAATAAACATAGATCTAGAGATTTATGAATAGATCAACCTCTTGAACTACTACTAAATCTATGGGTATGTGTGATCATGTCCGTCCGGGAATCCGACGTGGGGTTGCACCAGAGAAAGGAGACTACAACCATGTCAGGATGGCGAAGGCACAAAATAAGATAAAACGAAAAAAAACGAAGTCACCACCTAATTTTTTAAGGAAAAACTAGGAAAATCACAAACAAACTACAAAATGATGAGTGCATGTGATGCAAATGAGAAGGTCAGATGCCTACAAACCAAAGAATGGGTAAGGATTCCTATTACGCAAGGAGAAGGTATTAGCTAAGCACCCCTGTGCTCCCGAGAAACTCGGTCTTTCTAGTCCGATTCACTTGCTGAAGGTTGAATGAATGCTTATTGTGCTTTAATCATGCTAATATGAATGCCAAGTCAAAACCAGATAGATGTGCAAGATGCATGCGAAAACTGTGAAGAAAACCACACGAAACGATGGAATAATGAAATATGAAACGACAAAGAAAATCACATGAAATGACGATGATTTTGGAGAAAATGGCCCGAAAAAATGTACTGATATTAAGAGAATCAAAAATGTGATCGACCTAAATCATTAGAATCGTAAAAAACATCATGGAAATCTAAATGAAAAAATTGCAAAGATGTCCACGCAAAACGACCAAATGGTGATGTATGAAGAAAATCACAAGAAATGACGATGTTTTTGAAGAGAATAGTCTAGGAAACCATACTGATATCAAAAGTAGGATCAACCCGAATCATCGAAATCAGGGAAAATGTCGTAAAAATCAAAAAGAGAAAATAATCCGCAATTGGGCTAATGTAGGTCCTTAGGTCAGTTAATGTATGCCCTCGGGCATTGATATCCAAATCAAATTGAAAAATCTGAAATATGGAATAAAGGGAATCAAATCAAATATCAAGTTAAGAAATCCGAAAATGGGTTCGAGAGAAATCCACAGAAAAACACATAGAATGCAAGCTTACTCAAAAAGGATGGAATGATGTACAAGTGCATTGGAAAAACTATGTAAAATGTACAAAAATATACCTAAATGTGTAGAAAATGCTGAAGGATGATTTATGTAGAGATTGTGCATGACTTAATGCAAAAACTAACATACATGTGCATGAATTGATAGCACGAGGGCGATTGGGTAATTTCACATGACTAAGTACGATGAATATATGCATGATCTAATATATGCAAAATGTCATAAAAATGTTGTTTACAATGAAACATGAAAGGGACAAGGTTTCAAATACGAGAAAATAATGTAAACATGTTAAAAGGCAAGATCAGGGACTAAAATGTAAAATTCGAGAAAAAAGAGAAATCCTGATTAAAGTATATTCAGTGACTTTTATTTTAATGTATATATGATGGATTAAATGAAAATGTGGCACTATGGTGTGAGATGTGTGAAAATTGCATCTTGGTAATTTTCTAAGAAATTAGGGTCTAATGTGCAAAATTCACACATAAAGTGTAAATGTGACCAAAATATGAAATCAAAGATCATTTTACAATGCAAACATGATTTTTAAGTGAAAACTATATTTAAGTGCAAAATTATAAATAAAAGAAGTGAAAAATGTCAAAAATGGGTGTGAAAGCAATTAAAACCCTAAATGATGAATTTGAAATTAGTATTGGGGTCCAGATGCAAATTTCCTATACTCAATATATGTATGCTGTGAACTCAGGGGTTTACATGCAAAATTCTAAGGCTTAAATGCGATGAAAATTAGGTTTTTATGGTATTCATTGTGATTACAAAGTTTTTTAAGGGTCTGAATGCAAATCTCACAAAAAAAACTCATTTTAAAAAGCTTTGGGGCTCAATGCAAAACTTCATGACTTACTTGCAAAGAAAACATGATCTCAGGAAGGGGTGGGCATCCAAACGATCTAAATCGATGAATCGAACCGAATCGAACCATTTTTAGTGGTTTGGTTCGATTTTTTAAATTTAGTGGTCTGGTTCGGTTTGAAATATCTCCAAACCGAACCCTATGATTCAGTTTGTGGTTTTAAGGGTGGTTTAACCGAACCAAACCAAACCGAATATAATATACTAATATAAATTATATATGTAAATATATATATTAGTTATTAAATATTTAAAATATATAAATATATATATGTAGCCATTTAGGGCTGAATGCCACCGCCGTTCATCCACTCTGGTCGAAGCTCAGATCGACTCCTCCACACGGCCGATGATCTCGCCTCTTCCTCCACATCGCCGCCGATCTCACCTCTTCCTCCATGCTGCCACCATTCATCCACACTGTCACGTCGGTCTAAGCCGTGGTAGACCTGCTCCTTTAGGTAGACCCGCTCCCTGCCTCTCTCTGGAATCTAGTAACACAGTGAATACCTGTGACTCTAAGCCACGTTGATCTAGATTTTTTTTCAGGGAGGAGATCTCTAAATCTCTGATGGTTTATTGGCTACTTCTATAGGTATTCTGTAGCTACTTCTCTGATGGTTTATTGACTTCTCTGATGGTTTTTTTTTTCAAGATCTCTGAACCTTAAACCATTCGCTGATTTTGTAGCTACTTCTAAAGGTATTCTTTTACAATGTGGCCAACTAGATTTATTGGCTTTTAGATACAGTGATTTGTTAGAGTTCTGCATAATCAACCTTTCAGAAACATGTTTAGTGCTTGTTCATGCATCTTTCCTGATAAAATAATTTCTTCAGCTTGTAAAATGGGACAGTTGCTTCCATATTGCTGTTGCCGTGTCTTCTTCTTCCCCTGTTATTTTCTTGAAGTTTTGGTTATGTTTTTATAGAGATTGACATCATGAGGTATGAAACTATGAATGGAGTGTTTTTTAAATAAATAAAATGATTTCAAATTATTTGATTTAGTGGCTATTAATTAATTTGAATCCTAGGTAGTCATACTAACATGATGAAATGCTATATATATTAGAGTGAACAGTCAGATGATTAGTTGATTACTAGTATAGTGAACACTTACTAATTTACTAGTAATATATATCTCACCAGGTTCTTCTATTTGAACATCTTGATTATGTAGATACTCATGCACATATGGAGTGGATACAGATTGTAACTTATTAATGCATT
>JAMKQA010029664.1:0-25729 GCA_024699735.1 Posidonia australis
GAAAGAGGATATAGCTTGCTCAAGATGCTTGCTCAGATCAGGATTTGCTGAACTCAAGGTTTCTAACCTCCCCTAATGGTTGCCTATGGGTGTCCTTATATAGGATTTTCTCATGGGTAACTCATGGGAATGCAGGGAGCCTCGTAGACGAAAAGCTCAGAAGATTCCATGGCATATTCGTTGCTAGAGGTAACAGCCATGGGAGGTGGAAAGCCAACAGCCAGCAGCCTGCGAAATGGCTGGGTGCCTAGGATGTGCGTCTGGCATGTGCGCCACCTATGTGTGCCACCTATGTGTGCCAGGTAGGTGTGCTAGCTAGGTGTGCCAGGTAGGTGTGCTAGCTAAGTGCTCTCCCCTACTTGTCTAGATTTCTAATTGGGCTGCAGGCTTGCTATAGGTTTAGGATTGGTTCAAGGGTCAGCCACATCCAAAGCAACATCTGGAGAATTATCAATGAGTCACCTCAAAATTGGGGTGTCTACAGAGGCATATAGGGCATATACACATGCGGATTGGCCAATCAGTGAAGTAGCTCCTGGCACTCCTCTGTTCAAAAATGCTAGCTACTTGAAGAGGCCCCAGACATGAGGAAATAGCTGGTCTGAGTGTATGTAGCGTATTTCTATAATTTCTTTCAATGATTGTACTCTTGAACTTGAATTTGAATGAAGAATATATGCTTTTCCATTGTGTGCCCTTTTATTTCCCTCTGTGATCAACTTCTTTGAATGGCTCCACCATATCATTGGGATCGGCCAAAACATCTACCCCTTTGGAACGTAGATCGGATACATTATTGTGACTTACCAGGCCTAGCCTCTACGTGGGTATGCGGGTGGTACATTTTGCTGCGAGTTGGCCACTAGTATCCTTGGTATAAACGCGCATGTCCTACACGTAGTTGCCACACGACTCCCGGATGTAGGGGTGAATACTGCTGTTCCGTGGTCTCCCGAGTCCCGGTTTGGGAGTGCTTCCAAGCTCGATGATCTGCCTTTATCCATTCTTCCTATCGACCTTCCATGTGGAGCTGCGACTTGCACAGAACTCTTGGCCTGAAACACCTAGTAAAGCGTCTATTTGCCAAAACGCAGCTGACATGCCCTTAGCTGTGGATGCTCTACTGAAGTCAACTAAGTGGGCAGCTGACATGTCCCTAGCTGGAGGTGAATCATATGGGCATCGGACATGCCCTGGGTACTGGAGGTGGGCCATCGATGTCGACGAAGAGGGCAGTTGACATGCCCCTAGCTGGTGACTGGGCAAAGTCCTGTCCCGTGATACCAGTGATGGGGGAAGTAATGCAAATGCAGATGCATGGGTTGTGCTTACTTAGTTATGCTGGACCCTCAGCATTAGGAATGCTTTGATGTCTACTCGAAAAGGACTGGGCGAATCTTGTTACCCGAAGGACTCTATCTGGATCTCTAGCTGACGGGTGGCACTCTGGGTGGTGGGGTGGTTGTGCTAAGACAATGGGTACTGAAATGATGGATAACTGGGTGGTAATCGTTCAAATGGTGACGAGGCTAGGACTTCGCATCAAACTCTCTGGGTCCCACACTTGCTCTTTTATATTATCAATTTTGTTTGCTCCCTCATAGGTGTGTGGACTTACTCTACTCCTGTTGGGGGTAATGAATGCTACGGTGGGAGGTTTTTACTATGAAGGGAGGCTAGGCCTTCAATGGCGTGGCAGCTTAGGCGTATGCTCAAACTCCTCCCCGGGGTACAGTAGGGGTAAAGTCGGCCCACACACCTCTCTCTAGGGCTGACTTCTGTCTTCGACTTCTTTCTTCTCATTTCTTTTGTGCCCTCTACACATTATGATTTTTATTACTCACTCTCGCTCACACCCTAACATTTTATCTCCCTCTTGGAGGTGTGGGCCCTTGGAGAGTTTGAAAACTTTGTCCTGCTCTTAATGGGAGGTGGCTTCCTCACTTGCCAGACGATCTAGATAGAACTCTTCGGGAGGTGAGAACCTTTTCCCAAGGTAGCCTGAGCTTTTTCGATTTCATCATCATGCAAAAATGCAGATGGTGTGTGCACATGTATGCTGGTACAAGAATCCAAAACATGAATGCTGAGTGTAGGTGTTGCACGAATGCAGGAATGCATGCTATAATAACTCGGTGTGAGTACAATGAGACAGGAAGAAAAAATGCCAGGATGCGGATTGTAAATGCAGAATGCAATGATGCGGGGTGCTCGGATACAAAGGGGAGGACTTTGCTCAGCGCCTAAACCCAGTCACTAGTAGTATTTCTTTAGGTAGCATGTATTGACTGGTTTAGACTACTCAATGTGGTCCATGTCCTCCAGGATCACAACTCCTCGAGAGAAAACCTACTTCACGACGAAAGGTCCTCGCCAATTGGATCGGAACTTTCCACGGGCATTGGGTAGGTGGATTGCATGCAGAACCAAATCACTAGGCACTAGGCTTCCTTGTCAGACCTTCTTTTGATAAGACCTGGCCATGCATTTCTAATAACACTGAGTGTTATGCAAGGCCTGCAATCTACGCTCATCTATCAGGTTTAACTGTATGCATTGATCTTCGACTCATTCCGTCTCCTCTAACTCTGCTTCCCTCAGGATCTTGAGTGACGAAATCTCTACTTCAATGGGGAGAACTGCCTCCATTCCATAGACCAAAGATTATGGGGTTGCCCCTGTAGAAGTTCGGAAGGATGTCCTATAGGCCCACAACGCATAGGGGAGATGGTCATGCCAATCTCGATGAGTCTAGGCCATTTTCTTCAAGATCTTGGTAAGGTTCATGTTGGTAGACTCCATAGCGCTGTTCATCTATGGGCGATACGGGGAGGATCTGTGATGCTTGATGTGGAGGCTCTGCAAGAAATCTTCCACCCTCTTAGCTACGAAGTTCTTCCCATTGTCGGAGATGAGGGAGTGGGGAACCTCGTACCAAGCCACAATATTATTCTTAATAAATTTTTTCGTAGCCACGACAGTAACTACCTTGTAGGAAGTTGCTTCTACCCACTTGGTAAAGTAGTCGATTGCTACTAAGATGAAGCGGTGTCCATTGGAGGCTGTGGGATGGATGGCCCCTATGACGTCATTACCCCATGTTGAGAACGACCAAGGCACAGACATATTATGCAGCTGATGAGGGGGAGTGTGGATCAGGTTGCCATGGACCTGGCAGTTGTGGCACCTTCGAACGAACCGATAGCAGTCCGCTTCCATGGTCGACCAGTAGTAGCCTTGTAACATGATCTTCTTGGCCAAAAGATCCCATTCATATGTGGGTCGTACACTCCGACATGGATCTATAGCATTAAAGTATCGACCTCCTTTCGGTCTACGCACATCAACAACATCTGGTTGTAGGACCTTCTATACAAACGACCACCCTCAAGGACATACTTCGACGCATGCCATTGCATGGTCTTCCTGTCAGTGGCAGGGGTATTAGGCAGGAGGTTCCCAGTTTGCAAGAAAACCTTGATGTCGTGGTACCAGAGAAGCTCTTCAAGTGGATCGACCTCTTTGATGCTCATGCAGTACATAGGGTAGTCCACTCGGGTCAGCAATACGTCCACCATGTGATTGTCTGGTATGGACAACCACGACGCCAAAGTTGCCAACGCGTCTGCAAATGCGTTCCTAGCTCTGTTAATGAAGGAGATGGAAATGTCCTCGAATTCTGTTATGAGCTTCAGGAGATATGAGTGGTATGGCACTAGCTTCGGGTCTTTTGTCTACCAACTTCTGTTCACCTGGGATATGATCAGCAAGGCGTCGCCGTGGACCTACAGTTCCCGTACACTGTGCTTTAATGGAGCCTGCAGGCCAAGGATGCATGCTTCATATTTCGCCTCGTTATTGGTGCATCGGAACGACAATTTCTTGGAAAACGGGATGAGTTGTCCTTGGGGTGTTGCCAACACTACCCCGATACCCTGACCTCTCTTGTTTACTACCTTGTCAAAGTAGAGGCACCACCACTTCTAGTCATCCGACTCCTCAAGTCCTGAATCATCATTGGCGGATATTATGTCTTCATCGGGAAACTAGGTCTGCAAGGGCCGATACTCCGACAAAGGCAAGTCAACCAAGTGATCCGCTAGGGCCTGTCCCTTCATTGATTTTTGCATCACATAGGTGATGTCATATTGGGATAACAAAATCTACCACTTTACGCATCTACCCACCAGTACTGGCTTCTAGAGAAAGTACTTCATCGGGTTGTGCAGGCACAACAATAAAACTAGATACGCCATCATGTAGTGCCGCAAGCGTTGGGTGGCCCAGACCAAAGATAAGCAAATTTTTTCGATGGTGGTATACCTGGCTTCATAATTATTAAACTTCTTTCTCAGGTAGTACACCACCCTTTCCTTACGGCATGTCTCATCATGCTAGCCCAATATGACACCCATGGAGTACTGTGTAGCTGACAAATAGAGGAGTGGTCGTCTTGACGTTGGGGGAACTAGGATTGGTAGCCTAGCTAGCAATTGTTTGATCTTATCGAAGGCGGTTTGGCACTCCGCACTCCAGGTGATCTGAGAATTTTTCCACAGGAACTTGAAGATTGGCTCACAAATGGGAGTGAGCTAGGCGATGAATCAGCTGATGTACTGTAGGCGCCCGAGCAAACCTCAGACCTCCTTCTTTGTGGTCAGAGGTGGCATATCGATGATGGCTCTGGCTTTATTAGGGTCGACCTCAATTCCCCTTTGGCTGACTATATATCCTAAGAGCTTTCCTGATGTCACACCAAACACACATTTGCTGGGATTTAGTCGGAGCCTAAACTTCCATAAGCGGTCTAATAGCTTTCTCAGGCAGGCGAGATGGTCGTCGGACTCTTTGGACTTCGCAATCATATCATCTATGTACACCTCGATGTCTTGGTGCATGAGGTCATGAAAAAGTGCTATCATTGCTCTTTGGTATGTAGCGCTAACGTTCTTGAGTCCGAACGGCATCACCCTGTAGCAAAAGACCCCTAAGGGGTGATAATGATGTCTTCTCCATATCCTCTTCTACCATTCTAATCTGATTGTAGCCTAAAAAGCTGTTCATAAATGATAACATTTTGTGCCCTACGGTGTTGTCTACTAGTACATCGATGTGAGGTAGTGGAAAATCATCTTTCAGGCTCACTTTGTTGAGGTCTCTATAGTCAATGCACATGCGAACCCATCCGTCCCTTTTCGACACCAGAACTACATTGGCCAGCCATTCTAGGTAAAGGACGACCTTTAGGAATTTGACTTGGTGTTGCTTCATGATTTCCTCTTTTAAATTGAGAAGCCACTGTAGGTGCCATCTTCTGAGTTTCTGCTTGACTAGCTTGGCGTCCGGCTTCAACGATCGAGTGTGCACTACTATCTCGACATCTAGTCTGACCATATCATCATAACTCCAAGCGAAAACATCACTATACTCCAAAAAAGCGATAAAATCTGTCTTTGCCTGTGGTGACAATCTAGCACTGATGTGGACCTCCTTAACGTCGCCTGGCTTGCCAATATTTACCACCTCCGTGTCCTTTTCGACGTGCAAATTCGGTCCTTCTAGATCGTTGTCGTGAGGATGGAATTTCGACACATTTTCTGAATCATCGCTGTGGCTGACTGTGATGCTGCTGCTGTTATGACTGAAACTGGTTGTGACTGTGCTGTTGCTGTGGCTATGACTGACTGTGATAGTGCTGTTGTTGCGACTGTGACTAACTATGACTGTGCTGTTGCTGTGGCTGACTATGATGCTTCTGCTACTATGACTGAAACTGGTTGTGACTATGATATTGCTGCTGCTAGGGGTAGCAAAGCTAGATAAGGGGATGCTGAGGCTGCTGCCTGTTGCTGCTCTGTTCTACCTGTGGGGCCTGGCTCAACTGCGCTCAAAGTATCTTTATCCAAGTTGTAATCCTCAATGCAAACCCACTTGATGTCTTCTACTGGACTATGCTGTTGTTGCACTACAATGATTGGGGACATGTTCCTATTCGGGTCCATCACACCTGCACTAACAAAGTTAGTCAAATCTTGAGGGACAAGCAACCTTCGGTGCCTACGCATGCCTCCTCGCAGTCCCTAGTATCCAAGTCCTTCGTGATCTCTTCTTTCCTTCGCCTTGATGGGCTCTGTGATCCCTTGACCATTCAAGCGGTGCTCCCTTTTCGTATCCCCACTGGTGACAAAGGTTCTCAACCATCAACTGAGGGTGACTATGAACACATAAGAAGCTAACATGCTCGAATTCTGGAACAACATTGACCGGTTCGAAATGGTTAACATGATAAAGTACATCCGACGACTTGGGATCAAAGTGGACAGTCTGAAGATCGACCAAAGAGACCACGTCAACCCTTTTTTTCTCAAAGTTCTCTGCCATGACAACAACAATGTCTTCGCCATAGCAGAATTTGATCATACGGTGCAAGGTTGACGGGATAACTTGATGTTTGTGCAGCAAAGGGTGCCCAAGCAGGAGATTGAAAGTAAGCTCGAGATCAACAACATAGAATTCGACGTCAAACTGAGCTGGACTGATAGTCAGAGGAATGACCAAAACCCCCAACGCATCATGGTGCATGTTGTCAAAAGACATCATCCCTTTGAAAGCTAGCGTAATGTCCTCAGCTTTGAATCCAATTTTGCTAGCGGTGCGCAAGGGGAAAATGTTTAGATCTGCATCGTTATCAACTAGTGTCAAGGGGATTCGTAACTTCCGGAACTGCACAGTGATGAATAGCAGTTGATTGTGATTGGTTCTTGTTGGGGGCAACTCCTAGGACAAGAAGGAGATGACCTGCGGCGTTGCGATCATGCCTACCATGTTCTCAAGGGTTGTTGGCTCAATGATGGGGGATACATGGGCCACCTGGAATACCCTGAGGAAGGCATCCTAGTGCTTAGATGAGATGTGGATGAGGTCCCAAATGGATATATCGGCTTTAACCTTCTTGTGCTGGGAGGTGAGATTATCTAGGGATTTACTGGCAGTGCTGGTGGCGGGTTTAGGGGTAACTTCCTCGGTGGCAGGCTTAGGGGGTTGGCTTGCTTGCTGAGGTGGTGGCGGCACTAGGTGGCTTGCCCTGCAGACTGGAGTTGGGGGCTCATACACTCGTCCAGACCGCGTGATCTCTACGCACATTTCTGTGGCATAGTCATATGATACCTAGTGGATATCCCTAGTCAAATTGATGACCAAGGGAGTACAAGCCGCCAACACTGGCCGAGCCATTGGTTGGTTGGTGGGAGGCATGGTGGAGTAGGCTGCTAACTGGATGGGTTGGGTAGGAGTTGGCTGAGGTCTGGCTTCAAGGTAGATGGGCTGAGCTGGGGGAAATTGCATGGTAGGCGAAGCGACTGCGCCCTCTGTCCTGGCGGCTAGGTGAATCATGTTGACGACAGACTCTGAACCGGAGAGGAAGGAAAGATACTACTGAGACCGAAATGGTTCAAAAGCAAGGTGGATAAGACCAGACGAGTCGAGCTAGGAAGAGCTGGATCTGACAAGAAAGAGGTAGTGAATCCCTGAGGTCCCAGGTGCTCCCTAATGGGGGTGTTGAGGGAGAGGCTGACTGACTATGCTGGGGTGTGGCTGTGCTCATGTTGGTGCTTGTGTTGGAGCGGGTGCAGATCTTGTATCCTGAGTGTTGATGACAATGACCTTGTGGTCAATGAGGTCTTGTATGGTGTTCCGGAGAGTGAAACAGTTGTCCATCGAGTGCCCTAGGGCCTGATGGCAACTACAGTACAAATTCGCTTTATACCATGCCGGCAATGGATTCGGTGGTGGGTGAATGTCTGGGTACCTGAGGAGCGACTGCACCTTGGGAAGGATGGCGCTCAGTGGCTCAAGGAGTGGGGTGAAATCTCGATCGAGTCATCAGGGCCTTCCTTATGGGGGGTGTTGTCCTTGCCTTGCTGGTGCTATGGGGTACACTGGCTCAGCGATGGTAGTGATGTGGAGTGTGTGGGGTGTCCTACATGTTGGTGCATAAACTACCTGATTTTGAGCTAACGGGTCCACCACGTTTACTGGCTAAGTAGGGGACCCAAGGTACATGACAACGCTCTTTGGGGGATCCCTCCTCTCCAGATAGCTGGAGCTGGAGCCGTTGTTGTTGCTGCTACTGTTGTTGTTGGTGCCGACATTGTGGCTAGAGGTGATTGCTTGCTTGGCGAACGCAATGAGTGTAGGGAAGCTGCCACTTCGTAGCGAGCCTTCCATGCGGGTGTCGACACTAATCAAAGAGGAGAAAGTGGTAATAGGTTGGATGCTAAGTAGAGCCCCTGTGGCTGGCTGTGCCCCACGGATGATCATTTCGATAGACTCCTCGTCAAAGGGTCTATCCTTGACCTGTGAGGCAAGGGCACACCAGTGGCTGACGTACTCTCCAAACGGCTCGAGGGGCTTCTGCTTGGTGGCAGCCAAGTCCTCCCTCTTAGGGACTAGGTCGAGGTTGAAGGAATACTGTTCCAAGAATGCCTGAGCTAGGTCATTCCAAGTCTGAATGGTCACCATGTCTAGGGAAGTGAACCACTTTAAGGCAAGCCAGAGAGACTTTTCTGGAACAAGCAGATCAACAACCTTTCGTCAGTTCAGAGCTGAGTGAGGTCTTCACAGTATGCCCTCAGATGGGAGATTGGGCAACCTTTTTCATTGTATTTTTCAAAATCCTGGACTTGAAAATTTGACGGGAGAGTTGCCTCTGGGAAATAGCAGAGGTCTCATAACTGAAAAGACTGGTGGTCCCTACCCTACACTTGTCAAAGTGCTCTTTTCAAATCACCCATCCTGGAAAGGAGGGCATCTAGGGTCGCTGTCATTGAGATTGGCGCAACCTGGGTGGGTACTACGTATGTCGTGTGGGTCGCACCGAGGTGCTCCTCCAGATCTACCATCATACCACCTGGTGTCATGGCATGATGCTCGCCATACCCGTGTGGGTGAGTGGTGTGGTGCGAGATGCATGGGGGAACCTGTGTCTGATGTAGGGACGAAGGGTAGGCAGTATGTTGTGCTGTGAGTGGTGTGGCGTTTGTGGGCAGCAACTGCTGTCCTAGCATGAGTCCAAGCAGCGACACAAGAGAGTACTGTGCCCCTGCCAAGCTAAGGGGCTGGCCACCAGGTGTTGGAGATGCATGCTGTGAAGAGTAAGATGAAGGTGAAGGATGCAGGATTGATACCCCTATCGCTTGACTAGCGAGGAGCTGGGGTGATGGCCGGGGAGGTGCAGTGGGTGCAGAGTAGAGCACTAAAGCCAAGGGTGGCAAGACCTCAGGGGGAGGAGAAGCAGGGAGCAGTGAGGAGTCCAAGGAGAGTGCCATGCCTTGCAACTTCTAGGCGAGGGCCAAGAAGTACTAGGCTTGCACGACTGGACTCCCATCGGTAGTAGTACTGAGGGACAGGATTGTCAGCGGAGCTGACATAGCAGAAGGAAAAAGAGAAGCAGATTGTCCAGAAGGAACGGTTCCTACCAAAGAGGCTACCGTAGTTGGCTAGGTAGACAAGACAAATGGGCCCTACAGAGGGAGAGACACTGGCAACTTGGGAGCTCGAGTGGTGGTCACCACAATCGACTCGATGACGGGCACCAGACCAGACAGGGTCTGTAGTGTCCCGACACGAAGGGAGAGGATGCCCCATGGGCCTGAAAGAGGCTGACATGGGGTGAAGAGGCTGCTAAAGAAGTCAAGAAAAGGGACGAGGGGGCCGAAGTGGCGATACCCTCAGAGGTGACAGCAGAAAGACCCTCACTGACGTGTTGGGCCATGGTGGAACGTGAGTGAGTGCGAATAGGGCTACGGTAGCTGAAGGAAGGACGGATCCTACGACGAGCTATCGTTGGAAGCGACAAAAGCTCAGAGGGGAGGCTGAGAATGGGTGTCACACAACAAGGAAACAGAGAGGGGGCGCTCGAGCTCTGGTCAAAGGACTCGTGCACAAACCTGTTGGCAAAAGAGATAGGAGTAGGTATCAAAACTTGAGGATAAGCAATGAAATGTTTATTAAGTGGTATGAATGGCACACATGCACATGGATGCAACTAGCATGCACTCTCTCACCGTCTAAGTGTTTCGTTGGAGGTTGTCTACTCCGAATGCTTTCATGGTGAACAGGTATCTGACTCATGGCAGAAAGTAAGGTTTGGTCCCATGCCAAAGTTGTGGAATGGTGGTGCATTGGGAGTCTTGACTCTGCTAAAGCATGGACTATACCTTCTACTAACATCGATACGACCGCAGACAAGGGGGGACAGCCCAGCATCAAATCCTACGCCAAAGCAATAGGACAAGAGAACTGGAACTGGCCTTCGCAGACTATAGGTGGACTCAAAAGAGAGAGACGCATGCTCTATATGGTTCAATCATGCAATATGCCTTTGTGTCTTTTACTTGCATTTTATTTACCAGAGGGGAAGAGAGTTTGAATTGGTCTCTAGTTTTGCCTTATTAATTGTTTCTCTGAGTTTGTGTGTTTTATTTTAAACTAGAAAGGGAAAGCAAACTTGTCTCTATTCTCCTGTGGATGTCAAATGCAAAAAAGGAAAGAAAACACACAAGTAAGGCAAGCAAGTAAGCAAACAACAAGCAAAAGACATGATCATGGCGTGTGCAAGTGTCGTGGCATCATGATAGTGAAAAAAGAAAAAACATCGAACACATCATAAAGCATGTATCATGGCATGTGCATTGTGATGTGGACATGTTATCTTGGTGTAAAAGTAGAACATACATCATCCATAAGGCATAACACATCAAGTGTACGCAAGGAAAACCATGTAGGCGAGAAAGAACCAAAAACGAAAGCTGAAGCTTGTCTTTTCCCCAACGGAGTCGCCAATTTCTGTGACCATGTCGGAGGAAGGGAACCACGCTCCCACATAATCAGGACCGCATGGGAGTCGATAGGGCCACGGCGAATCCGACAATTCCGAGGACGAGAAAATGACTTGAAAACATCGGAAAGCGATATGAAGGTAAAACATGGAATTGCCACCTAATCTATTCAAAACGGGAAGATGAGGAAAATCGTATCGGAAAAAACCAAAAAAACTCGAAATTGAAGGCGAATAAAAGATGACTCGTGTCAAAAGGATTTGACACATTGATGATTACGAACCGAAGAAAGGATATGACTCCTATTACATACGGGGAAGGAGTTAGGCACCCCCGACAAATTGGTCTTTCTCGGAATCTCGCTCTCGTGTATGGAAATGTGGGCGTTTAGATGCCAATTCATGGAGTTATATGGATGATGCAAGAGAAATTGATTATATGGCCAAGGAAACAAGTCAAACTAAAAATTAAGCACAATCAAAATAGGAAACATAAAGCAAAACATAAGGTGGAAACATAGTGGGACCCATGGTTAGGCTGTGCCAGATGTCACTCTGGATGGCACACGCATGAGCGACGCGCCACTCGTATGCGCATTCTGAACATGCATCCCCAAAGATGTCATGGCCATTTTCCATCCTCGCCTTATCCATGACACACAGGTACTACTATTGAAGGGCTATCAAGATGCAGGTGAATAAAACATGCTAGGGTTCATATATGGCTAAGAATCGAGAAACCATTATATGTAGGAACACTTAAATAAACATAAACAAGAGGTTTAGATGAACTAGAGAGTAAAACAATGCTAGATGAAACACTTATACGGATGTGGCCTAGGTAGGAAGGTGAGGCCTTGGCTTGGTTGAGTCTAACCCTGTCCATGCCCTAACTAATCCGCGCATGGTTGGCGCGCTATCGGGGTGCGCAGGTGGAACAAAGGCCAGACCTTCCTCCTTCATCGCCTCCTCCTTAGGCAGGGGAGCATTGCCGGACAGTGAGGGTCGTTCGGGAGCTCTAGTAGACTACCAAGATGAGATGCACATGCAAGGGGAGCATCGGAAAACCGTGGGTTCTCCCCCCATCCCCGTCACCGATGTCAATGCCGATCTTCCTCCAGTGAGCCTCCATTGGAGGTTTCTAACTTGGGAGGTTGGCTCAGCCACTCCGAGGAATGATGGGAGGAGAGGAAAGCCATTGGGACGTTGGTTAGAACGTTCAGTGACTAGCGTGGCCTCACGTCGGCGTCTGACGTCTAATGGTGGTGAGTGAGGTGCGGGATGCATCAAAATGTTAGAGAAAACACAAGGAAACGATGCAGGAAAATAAAAATTATACTCCTAAGTTATCCTATGATGAGATAGAGAGGGGAAGTTACCTGTCGATGGCCAATGGTGAGTCGTTGGCGTCGGCAGGCAACGAACTCCGGCAAGGGGTTGGACGATTGACAAGGGGTTGGTGATGGCCTGAGGACGGCTGGGGAAGAAGCGAGAGGATGCTGGGAAGCTTGGGAAGCTTGTCGGAAGGGGAAGCAAAGAGGTTGGTCGGAGTTTATGGGTTGGGTTCCAATTCTCCGGCGAAACTCTTCTTGGGTTCCTCAAGGCTCTCTCTTCTCGCGAATGCTCTCTGTTTTTTTGGCTGAGGGGCTCGAGAGGGTTTTGGTGGTTGCTCCTGACATGGTAGGTGACTGATGGCGTGGGTGGCTTAGTGTCAGGTATGCCAGGTTATGACTCGTCGGTGCCGTTGCAGGCCTTACGTGACGGTAGAAGTAGCGCAAGGCATGGAGGTTGGTGGTAGGGCGTGGAAGGATCAAGGACGTCAGGCACGTCGGGGGACAAGTCAATGTTCTGTGCACGACATCGCTCGTACAAGGTACAAGGTTGTACAACAAAAGCGATAAGTTAGGCGGTGTCTGTCGTGCTGCCCTGGCCTTGACGTGCACTTGGGCAGCGCATGTCGTTGGGCCAGAGCACACGGGCTGGGTTTTAAGTGTTGGGCTTAGTTAGATGAGTCGAGTTAAGGGTAATCAGAGGTTTTTCGAGTCAGTTTAGGTTCATGGTGTGACCGTGCCCCTGGCCCGGGGGCCGATACGACGTGGAGTCACGCTAGAGGGGAGGAGGCCATAGCCATGTCAAGATGGTGAAGGCACGAGATGGGATGAAAACGGAAAGAAATGGAGTCACGACCTAGTCTTTTAAGGGAAATACGAGGAAAACCACAAACAAATCACAAAAAGTGAATGAATGAGATGCAAACATGAAGGCCAAATGTCTGTTAATCAGAGGATGGGTAAGGATTCCTATTACACACGGGGAAGATGTTAGGCACCCCCGTACGCTTGAGAAACTCGGTCATTCTAGTCTGATTCGCTTGCTTGAGGCTAAGTGAATGTTTGTTATGCCTAGATTGTGTTCTAATCATGTTGACGTGAGTGACAAGCCAAGACTTGATGGATGTATAAGAGGGTACATGAAAACTGTGAAGAAATCCTCGTGAAATGACGAAATCACAAAGTATGACACAATAAAGAAAATCACATAAAATGATGAAGTTTTTGGCAGGAAAGGCTCAAAAAATCACACAAATCTCAAGAGTGTCAAAATGCAACTGACTCAAGTCGTTAGAATCAAAGAAAGCATCGTAGAAATCGAGGTGGGAAAACTGCAAATAAGTTCACGAAAAACAGGAAAACTATGACATGTGAAGAAATTCACATAAAATGACGATGTTTTTGTAAAGAATTGTCCAAAAAACCATACTGAGGTCAAAAGGATAGAAAGTGGGGTTAACCTAAGTCATAAGAATCATGGAAAAGGTCGTGAAAATCAAAAAAGAAAAATAATCCGTGGTGGGGCCAATGTTGGCCTTCAGGCCTGTTAATGTACGCCTTCGGGAGATGAAATCCAAGTCAAATCGAAAAATTTTGAAAACATGGAATAAAGATAGTCAAATCAAATATCAGATGAAGGAACTCGAAAATAGATGAGAGAAAAATCCATGGAAGAATGCATGAAATGCAGACTTATCCAAAAAGGAGGAACTAATGTGCAAATATAGCAAAAACTGTGTAAAATGCATGGAAATGTACCTAAATGGGTGAAAGACACTAATAAATGCTTTGGACAAAGGTTATGCATGACTTGGTGTAATAACAGACATACATGTGCATGAATTGATGGCATAGGGGTAATTTGATCATTTCAGTGGTCAAATGTGATGAATGCATGCATGGGGACAATGCATGGTCTAAGGTATGCCAAAATGTATGAAAAATGTCAAGAAAAAGAAAACATGCAAAAGAAAAAGTCTTGAAACAATAAAACAATGTAAAAATAATAAAGGACAAGTATAGGGACCAAGACGCAAAATTCACAAAAAAGGATGAAAACCTAGATTAAAATTCATTCAAAAACTTCTACCCTAGTGTGTAGATGATGGATCAAAGGAAAATATGACACTAGGATGTAAGAATTGTACTCAGATAATTTCCTGAAAACTCAAGGTCTAATTTGCAAAATTCACAGAAAGGAAAAGTTTGTGGTTAAAGATGTGTTTAAAAAGTTTTGTCTGTATGCTAGGATGTAAAATTTAAAGAAAATGTGGCTATGTGATGTGACATGTGTGAAAATTGTACTTTTGGTAATTTCTTGAAAACCTAGGATCTATTGTGCAAAATTCTCACATAGGGTGAAAATCTGACAAAAATGTGAAATCAGATGTTCATTTATATTTCAAATAGGGTTTTTTGATGGAAACTTTATTCAAGTGGTGATTTTACATGTACATGTGATCAATAAATGTGAAACATATGAAAATGTGATTTAAAATGCAATAAAAACTATCATTACTGATTTTTAAAAAACTTCAGGGACCTAAACGTAAACTTTCCTATTTAGAAACATTATTGATTAAGTTCAGGGACTTATTTGCAAAATTTTAGCACCAAAATGTGATAAAAATCAAGTTTTTTACATGTCAATGTAATTATGAACAACTTTAAGGTCTAAAATGTAAATTGTACAATGGAAGCTCTTTTTTTAAAAAATACTCTAGGGGCAAAATGCAAAAGTTTAGAACTTAAATGCAAAGAAAACATGATCTCAGGGGTTGAAATATAATAAAACATGCATGAACAGGACTGAAATGCAATTAAAATTTAAACAGGACAAAAAGTGCAATATTCACAATGTAATTTTAAATAATGAAAAGTTAGGGGTCACAAAATAAACTTTCAGGACTCATTTGCAAAGAAAACATGAATATAGGGGCCTAAATGTAAAGAAACAAAAATATATGGGACTAGAACTGAAATTAAAACTTAAATAGGACAAAACATGCAATATTTACAGAAATAATAAAGAAATGAAACTTATTTAAATCTTCAGGGGCTTAAACACAAAAATACAGGACCTAAGTGTAATAAAAAGGACCCAAAAGTAATAAAAAAGGACCTAGATGTAAGGAAAAAGGACTTGTATGCAAGAAAAAAGGACCAGAAAGAAATTCCAGGGACCTATATGTAATGATAATTAGGACCTAAATGTAATTATTAAAACTTAAAAGAAAAATTCCTAAATCTAATTTATTTCAGAGATTGCCGACAGATCGTCGACGATCCCTCTCCAGTGCGAACTCCAGCGAGCCCCCAGGGCGGCGCAGCAGCGGGAAGGTGGCAACGGTGGTCGGAGGAGCTTCGGGACGCCATGGCAAGCTCCTCTATGGCTGTGGGCTCGACTAGGGAAGTCTGAGAGGACTCCCCTACCACGAGCTCCAGTGAGTAGTGGTCGATGCCGGAGAAGACGACGGCGGAGGCTTCTGGAGGCGGTGTGGAGGCTGGGCTGTGGCGGTGAGCATCGGGGAACCTCCAGGGAATCATGGCGGGGTTGTGGAACATTGCGGATGAAGTTGGAATGGCGTGGGGCGCTTCCCCCGTCGTGGGCTCCGATGAGGCATTCCGTCAACGTCGAGGAGAGGTTGCAGCGGCGCAGGGGCGCGGAAAACTGTTGAGGAAGATCTGGGGGTCCGCTGCAGTGCTCCTAGAGGTTGTGCGGAGGTCTGGGGACCCTCTAACCATCCCTCTAGCTAGGTTCGCCGGCGATGACTCCGGTCATCTTCCACCACCACGACGAGCAATGCTCCGTCTGGCTGGGCCTCCGCGAGGCTAACCGTGGGCTTGGGGAGCAAGGAGGAAGAGGGAGGTGATGAGGGAGGACGTCGAGACATCTTCCCTAGCCAAGAGGCCACTAGCCTCACCTCTGGTGGTGAACCCACCATCGGAGCAAAAGGGGACGGTGCGTCAAGAGGTTATCCCCGGCAGAACGAGACCAACAGGCTAGGGTAAGGCTTTACAGGCCTAGTGGGGTGCGAATTGAAGCTAAGAGGGGAGGAGGTTACCTGGAACGACGGCTGGATTGTCTCTCCGGCGAGGCTCAACGGCGACGCTCCTTTGGGCTGATGCACCGACAGCGTCTTAGGGGACCTCTGGGGCTGCAAATGGGCTTAGAGAAAGACTCTGAAGGTAGGGAAATTGGGTGGATGGTCTAAGGCTCAAGATAAGGGTGTTCTCAGGTTCACTCTCCGATGATCTCTCTCTGGTTTTTTCTCCGCTTTGTTCTCTCGAGTTCTGTCCAGATGCCTCTTCGTTGGTGGTTTCTCCAGGTCTTTTAAGAGGGATAAAAGGTGCGAGGGGATCGTGGGTCATGATTGCAGTTGTAGTTTCGTGGGAAGGAAGAAGTTGGGAGCAGGATCAGTTGGTGAAGAAGAAGGTCCTATAGACTTATTTTTCAAGCTTCCTAAGTTCCAAATTAAGTGTGATTTGGGCTTAACGGGCCAGACCTTTTGGGCTTTTAGTTTTGTTTTTGATTTTTTTTGTTGTTTTAGGTTTTTAGGGTCTTGGGTTTTTTGGGTTTTTGATCTTTTTTTTTTGGTTTTAGATTCTAATTTTGTTTACGATTTTGATTTTGTTTTTAGGTTTTTAATTAAGTTTATGATTTTGGTTTTGTGATTTTAAAGTTTAATTATTTTTAAATTAGGGTTTTTAGGGGTTTGAATTTAATTATGAGATTTTAAGTTAGTTTCTTTTGGGACTAATTACATGATTTAGGGTTTTTTAGATTTTAACCATTTTAGCTTTTTTTGATTTAATTAATTAGTTACAAATTAGGATTTCAAGGCTTTAATTATTTTAGGGGTTTTTTATGGTTTTGGATTTTAGTTGGAGTTTTTAGCTTAAATTAGGTTTTTTTTTTGTTTTAATTAAGGGTTTTCTAGTTTAATTAGGTTTTTTGGGTTTTAATTGGAATTTTGGGTTTTACTTTAGGGTTTTTAGATTTTAAACATGTTTTGTTATTTAATTAGGGTTTTTTGGATTTTAAGTAAAGTCTTGAGTTTGAATTAGGTTTTTAAAATTTTAGTTAGAATTTTGAGTTTAAATTTGTGTTTTTTGGATTTTAATTAAAGTTTTGGATTCAAATTAGGGTTTTTTAACTTAATTAAATGACTTTAGGGTTTTTTAGGGTTTTCTTGAGTTTAATTTAGGTTTTCCTTGAAATTAAATGGATTAAAGTGGTTTGAAAATGGATTTTACTTGGTTTTGACTTTAATTAGGGTTTTCACTTGATTAATTTAGGTTTTTAATGTTTTTGAGTGGATTTTGCTTGATTCTGAATTTTTTAATTAGGGTTTTACTTAATTGATTAGGGTTTTAAGTGTTTTTATGTGGATTTTGTTTGATTTTTACCATAATTAGGGTTTTCACTTGATGAATTAGGATTTTAAGTGGAATTAGGTGAATTTTGTTTAATTTTGGTTTTAATTAGGGTTTTACATAATTAATTGGGGTTTTAAGTGGATTTAGGTAAATTTTATTTAATTTTGGTTTTAATTAGTGGTTTTTGCTTAGATTAAGTTAGAGTGGGCTTGTGTGGATTTAGGGTTTTGATGGAGTTATAGTTTAGGGGTGGTGGTTGCAACCAGAGCATCTTCTAGAGGAGCTTGTTGCCAAGTGACTGTAAAATCGGGTTGTCTACACATGGGTTTGGTTAGGGAATTAGGGTAAGTCCGGGTTAGCCGTCCAGTTACGCTCTATACCGGATCCGCTTGCCAACATTGGCCATAAATCGTGGTGTCTATAGGAGCACAGTTTGGTTTAGAGATACCTATGGTCTGTCAACATGGAGTCAAATGGTAGGGAGTTTGATGCCAACCTTATTATTATGAACATGTAGGAGTACGATATGATACTGGGCATGAACTAGCTAGTTCATCAATCTATTTTGATGGATTGTACTCAAAGGAGAGTATACTTTGGATCTACTAGTGAAGGTTCCTTCTTTGTGCAAAGTGTGTGCTTGGGAAAGCCTAAGTTTGTTATTTCAACAATGAAGGCTTACAAGTCAAGAGTTAAGGGGTATGTGGGGTACTTAGTTAGTGTTGTTACCTCCACATCTTTTGAGTTGGGTATTCATAACATTTCTATGGTATGTGAATATTTCGATGTCTTTCCTGATAAATTACCTAGCATGCCACCTCATAAGAAAGTAGAACTTGTTGGAAATAAATGCATGCATATTGTATTTTAATGATAACAAAAGAAATTTATATTTTCTTACTTTATATTTTGATTTAATGAAATGTTTGAAATATTTTATGGAGATCATTGATGAGAAATCGTGAGGATCATCACAGAGTCAAGGAGAAACCAAGAAGGAAGAATGTAAATCTATGTGATGCTTAATGAAAAATTCCTACGTAAAACTCAAAGGTGTAATGTTTATGTACATATGTAATTCATGTAAAAATCGGTACAGTAAAAATTATCGGCATATCAAAAATATTCAATTTGTGATATTATGTAAGAGATATGTAATTTAGCATATTGAATACTGAATTAGGAAGAAAAGTTTAGTACACCGAAATTTTTTAGTATACCATTTTGATAGTGAAAGTTGAAGAACGGGACAAAAATGACACTCCGAATTCTTCCAGTCTATCGAAGCAACTAACTATTGTTAGAGATGTTAGACACAATGTTTAGCCTCTCTAATCCTATAAATAGGACTCTTAATCAACCCTTAATCACCACTAAGCGTACTCAAGCTAATACACTTTCATTGTTATACAAAATCAAGCTCAATTCCCATATGTTGATTGATTTCCGAAGTCCCTTAGCCTAGAGGCTTATTCCGTATTACTTTGGTACTTGTGGGAGATCTTTGAAGCATTGTAAGTTCTGTACTCAAGCAAGATTCATCTTCTTTGGACATGAGAAGGTTCTGTGAATTGCAGAGTTGGCAAGGTTATTGACCAACAAGCAAGTGTTTTATTTAAATAGTTAAAAGGGACTCTCGAGGGTATCTTGAGGAGTGGATTAAGTCAGAGTTTGACCGAATCACTATAAAATATTAGTGTTATTTATTGTCTTTCATCTATATTCTGTGCATGATCATTAGTTAGATGTCAAATTCTCAACTTGCCTAATATACCATTATTTGCAATTTCTATCTCACATTCCAATTATTTTACTTGATCAAATTAAATAGAATCGTCGAAAAGGAAAAGAACTTAAATAACACAATTAAAAACTTGAATTTCTCTATTCAACCCCTCTTTAGAGAAGTCTCTCGATTTAACAATTACTATCAAAGTAAGTTATCTAGAACTTAAGAATTAAATATCTTCTAGATTTATTATAGTTTCTTCTAGCAATAACATAATTGAGGAACAAAGTATTAATAGACTTCCATTTTTTTATGAACTAAACTACAATTATTGGAAATGTAGGATGATAATTTATTTGAAATCAATAAATTATGAACTTTGAGATATTGTGATTAATGGCTTTGCTCAAAGCACAAAATCTTACAAGGAATGAAATGATGAAGAGAAAAGAAATACACAGGTGGATGCTAAGGAATTAAATATTCTATTTTGTGTTGTAAATCAAGAACAATTTAATAGAATATCAAATTTCAGCACATCTCATGAGGCTTGGCACACATTATAAGTAATACATGAAGGAACCAACCAAATAAAAGAAACAAAAATCAACATATTGGTAGATAAATATAAGTTGTTTAGAATGAAACAAGATGAATCAATAAATGATATGTTTACTAGATTTAGTGAAATAACTAATACTTTACAATCTCTTGACAAGAACTATTCTCAAAGTGACTTGATTAGAAAAGTTCTTCGGTCTCTTATCCCAGATTGGGAAAAGAAGACCACCGCCATAGAGACGGCAAAGGACTTATCAACCTACTCCTTAGAAAATCTAATTTGAAACTTGACTTCCTATGAAGTCTAATTAAAAGAAAAGAAGAATGAAAAAAAAGGAAAAAGAAATCCCCAAAAAGAAGAATATAGCACTAAAAGTTACATCGGATTTAGATGATTCTAAAAATGATGATGAAGACATTGCTCTCCTAACAAGAAATTTTAAAAAAATTATAAAAAAAGGAAAGTTCCAAAATAAATGGAATAAAAATCTAGACAAGAATAAATAAAAGAATGAACAACCATTGTATTTTAAATGCAATAAACTGGAACACCATAAAAGAGATTGCTCCCTACTAAAAATAAAAATGAACAAAAAGAATTTTAAATTTACTAAGAAGAAAACCCTCTAGGCCACATGGGATGAATATGACTCATCCTTGGATGAAGAATCCTCTTCTGATGGTGAGAGTGCTTATATGTGCTTTATGACATAAGATGTTGAGACTTACTTCTCTCCCAATATGGAAGATATCAACATGGAGGAACTTTTGGATGCCTTCTATGAACTATATGAAAAATATAAAACTTTAAAATCAAAATCAAAGAACATGAATCTAAACATTGAAAATCTAACTCAAGAAAATGAAATGTTAATCAATGAAGGAAAAAGAATAATTCTTGAAAATGAAGAATTCGATAATTAAAATATTGAATTAAACATGAGCATTAACCATATGAAATATAAGATTAAAATTTTTGGAAAATGACATAACTATCCTAAAAACCAAGAGTAATGACCTACTCAACATTGTATCTAAATTTACGAAAGGAAAAGAGAATTTAGATAAACTTCTTTCAAGTCAAAGATGTTCTTTGAATAAATATGGACTTGGATTTTCAAAATTTAATGATACACCATATGAAAATAGGTTTATTAGAGCGACCACAAATGCAAAATATATATTTGTTATAAAAAGACACCCCAAGTGGTATGAAAGAAATCAAATAAAACAAATGAAATTAAAAAGAAGACTAATGTGATGTAGGTTCCTAGAACCTTACTTGCATCCCATAATGCAGGGAAATCATGAACTCAAAATGGATCCTAGATAGTGGTTGTTCCCGACATATGACTAGAGATTATAGTATCCTTTGCACCTTAAGCTTAAAAGAAGATGGGACCGTCACGTTTGGTGATAATGCAAAGGGAAAGATAGTAGAAATAGGGCATATAAGTAACTCTGACAATCCTTCTATTGAAAATGTATTGTTAGTAGATGGACTCAAGCATAACTTAATTAGCATTAGGCAATTGTGTGACATAGGATATAAAATGATGTTTGATAAAAAGGAATGCACCATAATTGATTCAAAAACCAATAAAATAATATTTACTAGAAATAGGTAAAACAATGTCTACAAAATAAAAATCTCCTATAAACCAAACATGAATATATCTTACCTTGCTATCTCAAATGATGCACAGTAGCTTTGGCATAGAAGACTTGGCCATGCAAATATGGGTCATTTGTCAAATTTGTCCAAAGGAGATTTTGTAAATGGTTTACCAAAAATTGATTTCAAAATGGACAAATTATGTGATGCTTGTCAATTTGGGAAACAGGTAAAATCATCTTTTAAAACCAAAGACATGATTTCTACTTCCAAACCATGAGAATTAATTCATATGGATTTTTTTGGTCCTAGTAGAATCTTGAGTCTAGGTGGCAAACGATATGTCTTTGTATTTATTGATTATGTTTTGCGTTTCATTTGGGTTTTGTTTTTAGTAAATAAAAATGATATTTTTCTTGAGTTTCAAAAGTTTTGCAAAAAGATTCAAAATGAAAAGGGCTTGAAAATTGTAAAAAATAAGAAGTAATCATGGTAGTGAATTTGAAAATGATAATTGTGAAAGTTTTTGTGAATCAAATGGATATAGGGATAACAAATACTAATCATATTATCAAAAGTCAAATTAATTTTTGTAGAAGCATGAAGAATATGTTTCTTTGCATTTTAATAAAAAAAATATTAACATGAGCAAATATCCTTACCAACTCAGTCTGAACGTCATTGTAGCTTTTTGATCCACTTATAGAGTGAATTTCCTACTTTCCGCGGTTTAACTTTCCTACTATAGACCTTTTTTAGAACTCTAGATCTGTGGAAAAAATATCACAGAACCCATTCCACCTAATTTTAATATTAAACAACAATATATATATATATATATATATATATATATTAATTCCAATATATACAACAATAAACACAACATCAATTTAGCATCAACATTAATTGCTTCTCCTGTATACAACAATGCAAAGGAAATGCCTTGATTACCTGATAATCATAGTAAAGCTCAGGATATTTTGCCAATGCATCAATCTGTACCCTATAGTAAATATCGTTCATCCATTTCTCAATTAATTTTGTAAAAGGCACACAATAATCTCCCTTGGTACATGGAGATAAAAGTGTAAACTTGCATCGTACAAATCTAACATCTTTGATAATTTAATATAACTAATTGTTTAAATTAAAGATAAAGATAAAGATGTAACATCTTGAACCTTGATTTTCCTACTTGATCATTATTGATAATAAATTAATTAATAATCAAGTTATCCTTAGTGTGAGTTGCTGGCTTTAGTGTTTTGATTTAGTGGATATAAATAATCTTAAGTGGAGATTAAGTCTATTGGGTTGTTTGGAGGGATTATAATTAGTGACTTCTCCATGATTTATTAGACTATGATCAAACTTAGTGTGTGGTGGTGTAACATCTGGGCCTAATTATCCATTTTTATTATAAACCATGTAATTATTTGCAATATTGTGTTTAATGGTTTATTAATGGATAATCTGTTGTTTCTTGGCTGTGTGTGGTTGTGGTTGGCTTTCTGTGCATCTGCCTGTGATTTGGGACCCATGTCGAGCCCGATTTGAGGATGCATAGTTGTCTCGGTTTGCATGCCATTCTTTCCTCTTTTCTTTTCTTCCTCTTTTCCCTTCTTTTCTCTTGCAAGTCACACCCTTCCACCATTTTCCTCGTCTTCTTCTTCTTCTCTCTTCTTCCACCCGTGCCACCAGCGACGGAGGCCCGTGCCTCCCCATCTCGTCCGACGGGATGTGTGGCCGGCGCCATGTGGATGGTGGCGGAGATAAGAGAGGGAGGCAGTGGGTAGAGCAGAGGAAGTGTGCGGCGAGAAAGGGAAGGAAGAGAAGAAAAGGAGCTGAGGCGCGCGAGTAGAAGGAGGTGGTGAGCCGTCCGTGCATTCCGTCGGAGCTCGTGGAGGCTTGCCGGAGTGTGGTAAGGGTCGCCTGAGGCTTGGGTGAGGTACACAATCCTTCTCCTCCTTCCGTTCTGTATTTGGGTTAACAGTAGGTTAAATGCATGAAAATCGTAATAAATGCATGAAAAATTGTAGAAAAATCATAATATGATTGGGAATGAGTTCTATGTTGTGTTTGTATAAGGATCATGCTAGTTTGCGTTGATTTTGGGAGTTTTGTGGAGTTTTTGCCTTAAATGTTTTAAGGTTCATTTCTGAGCATGATCCCTTTGTGAATTTTTATCTTCCTGTGTAGTTGATGAAATCTTGATTGGTTTGAGGGGTTTTGTAGTAGACTTAAGGGTCTACACCCCATGTTTTTATGAGAATTTATGGTGTTTGTTTGGGGGGTCTGATTCTTACTCCCACTTGGGGGAGAAAATGAGGACGGTGGCTGGGGGTTTTCTGCAACAGTAGAAACGGTATGCCATTTTTGGGTTCGGCATACCGTTTTGCTCCCAGCAGTGCCCCGTGTTTTTGGCCTCGGACGACTAGTGGATATCGGTCCACTGTTTCCCTTGAACCTGATAAATCTGACAGGGATTCGGTATACCGAAGAATTTCGGTATACCGAATTAGGAGATTTTGGTTTACCGAAATTCCCCTTCGGTATGCCGAATCAGGGGATTTCGGCATACTGAATTGGGAAAACAGTATACCGTTTTTGCCCTGATTTGTTAAGGTTTTAATGTGGTTTTTAATGATATTAAGTGATTGTTTTGGTATGATGGATTTGTGTGATTGGGATTTGCCCCGTGTAATGACATGGAGGCATGTGGTACCCCAAACAATGGATTTGGGTGTGGTTTTGAGTTTTGACTCCACAAAAGAATGAAATGGAAAATGAGTTTTTGGAAAACTGGAAAGAGTTTTGGAACACTAATAATGTGTTAAGAAATGACTGTGGTTCCGAGCTTTGAGCCGGTGTAGGCTGAGCCTGGGCCTTTGAGCCTAGTTGTTCGGGTCACCGAGCTCCTTGTAGCAGTGTAGGCTGAGCCTAGGCCTTTGAGCCTAGTTGTTCGGGTCACTGCCGGTGTAGGCTGAGCCTGGGTAGTTGTACCTAGTTGTTTGGGTCACCGAGCTGGAAGCGGTGTAGGCTAAGCCTAGGTCATTGGACCTAGTTGTTCAGGTCACCGACTGGGGCGTCTTCCGAGACGTATCTATGTGCTTCTGTGAGGAATAGGAAATGTGAGGCTTGTTGGCGGGGGCGGTGGCATCCTGTACGGGGAATCCCATCATGGCAGTGCAGGATGGTTGGGGAAGGATGTCCTCACCTACTGCTTGTGTGCCAGGTTACCCCTGATCAAGGTAACAACAGTATTGAAAGTGGAAATGAATAAGTAAGAGAAATGTGTGTGTGGTCAGGATTGGACTTGTGAAATGGTCCCAGAATCCTGAAGAGAAATGATGGTGTTTTAACCAGTTACCAGCCAGTGTTTATGATTTGGTTTTGAGCCCAGTGGTGCCTTGTGTTTTAGGCTGGATCTGGTTAGAATGTGTTTTTGAAAGTGTGTTTTGGGAAGAAATCCCCAATATTGAAAATGGAATTGCTTTGGAAAAAGAAAATGAATTCCAAAATGAATGTTTGTGAAAGAAAAGAATTTGCTTTTGGGATTGAATTACCAAGGGATTATTTAATAAAGAGAATGATTTTCAAGGAAGAAAACCAAGTTTTTGCAAAATGATAGGAAGCAAGTTTCTTTTGGTTTTGCTGAGTTTTCTTTATGGTTGTGTGTTTTGGGGGGGGGGCGCGTACTAGGTGACTTAGATGTCACTCACGTGTGCTGTTTGGTTTCCAGGTGCAGACCGCGTGTAGCCAGGGTCCGATGCAGGAATTGGAGCTTCTAGCCGCTCATCGTGATCCTAGAGGTGAGCCTTAGTTACAGTTCTATTGTTCTATAATTTTGTGTAATTATGCTTGTGATACTGTGTTTTGGTAACATGCCCGGGTTCGGGGCGTTACAAAGTGGTATCAGAGCTGAGGTTACACCTAGAGCACCAGCTTGGTGATGTCCGGTCTAGTGGTTCTCTAGGACTGTACGATAGAGGGTCGTGCACCTGAATTTTAGGTTTGCTGTGTTTTGTGGTGCTGGCAGGAAGATGTTTCGTCGAGACCACAGTCGTGGCAAGGCCCCTGTACCTGACTCCGGGATAGGAGAGGGTAGTGCATGGAAGGGGATGAGACGTGAATTTGGCGAGATGATGTGGGGTTTCGCTCAGTCCTTTGGCAGCAGCGGCAAGGATGAGGCGAAGGGAGACCCGTGGATCAAGCAGTTCCGCCAGCTTGGTGTGCCGACTTTTGATGGGCGCGGCACACCAGAGGAGTGTGAGGCT
>JAMKQA010029665.1:0-19618 GCA_024699735.1 Posidonia australis
GCATTCATTCTTGCATTATCCATTAGGCACGGATCACACATGCATCTTTGCATCTTGTTTGCTTTCTGCCTTTTTTGGTGTTTTCTTGGTTTTCCTCGTCTTTCCATTAAAAGACTAGGTGGCAACTCCTTTCCTTATCCCTTTGTTTTCCCTTTGGTGTTTCCGAGTCTTGTCTCCTCCTCCGGATTCACCATTTTCGTCGTGACTGTATCGGACCTCCTAGTGTGTTTCCGCACACCGGAGTAAGGTTTTGGTGAACCGCGCCCAGGGGTTCCACCGGCATGGTCACACCAGTGTACAAGCAATGGTTTGGAACTGCCGAAAGTGAACCGAGTCGCTGCCGGTGTACAAGAAGTAGCTCGGAACCGCCAAGAGAGTGAACTGAGTTGTGTCGGTGTACAGGCAGCGGCTCGGAACCATCAAGTGTGAACCGAGTCATTGTCGGTGTATAGGTTGCAGCTCGGAACCACCAAGAGTGAACCGTGTCGCTGCCTGTGTACAGGCAGCGGCTCGAAACCACTGAGAGTGAACCAAGTCGTTGCCAGTGCTCAAGCAAAGGCTCGGAACCACCGAAAGATAGAACCAAACCGCTGTCGGTGAACAAACAAAATGGCTTGGAGCTGACAGGAAAAGTGTCTTTGACTTCCATCCTCTCGGACGAGAATTAGGGAGACGAGGACTTCGTCTAATCAGAGTGATGTCGAGGAAGATTATAATCCAGACTTCATCTAAAGCCTAGAAGAAGAAGGAATCTAGACTCGTCTGACCAAGACAAGCCAAACACAGGGAAAATACAGGAACCTGTCAACCGAGATAAAGTCGATGACAAACTCCCAGGCAAGATGATAGCAAAGAGGGAAGGAGATACCAGAAGGCAGTTGACATGGCCCTAGCATTAAGGAAAGACAATAAAAGTGTGAAGGCTGAGGGATATCTGAACAAAGCGAACATCCCTAAACTACCACAAAAGTGCTGGAAGACAAGGATGTAGGGGTCCTGACCAACTGCCTTGCCAAAAGGGTTTGCCAGGGAGACCTTATTCACAAGTACTAGTACACCTTGGATCATTGCCATCATGTGGGATATCTGTTGAGACAGCTGGAGATTAGTTGTCTATGTCCAACATCGTCGTGAATTCAAAGTGTTTATGACATGCCAATGACACTCCAGATCTAATGCTTGACTAGCTGCAATGTCTTACTGTAATTGTCATTTTGTAGGACCCTTTATGTCATGAATGTCACTTCTTTATAAGAATGTGCGCTTGACCATCATTCCAAAGATAATTTGCACCAAACATTCTCAAAACAACCCTCCTTTCCACAAAGCAGCTTACATGCCCTTGGTCGAAGGCTCTGGTTTGGTGTTTTATCAATCGCTTGTTATGGGACTTTTGACCAAAGAACAGCTAACATGCCCTTGGTCGAAGACTCTGGTTCAATTACATAGTAGCTGGTGTTCTATCAGGCACATGATATGTGACTTTTGACCAAAGAGCAGCTGACATGCCCCTGGTATTGAACTGGTTGGACATCATTCAAGAGTATGGAGCCTCGGAAGCCAGACTGTAACTATAGATGCACCTTGAACCATCGGAATAATTGAGACAGTCATTAGTCAAAGCAAGTGATGCATTCATCTAGTGACTGCAAATATGTATACCCACCTGCCATCCCATATTGTACTTAGAAGACAGAAAGAATTGTGGTAATTTGACATAAGCCTTTGATTGAGATTGCAGCCTGCCTTTGACTATTATGTTCGGACCATGTTCTACTCAACCATGGTATTTTGACGGTTCTGTACTTGACCGTGCTACTGTAGGACATTCTCCTGATTGTATTTACCAAATTCTAGATTGCTGCTTGGAGATCATAGTCACGCTGTTGTCTCTGTTAATCATTTGATGTGTGGGTCCTGATTAGAGAACAACCGACTTGCCCTTGATGAACCAAGTAGCAGATTGTGTGAACCCAACTAGAAGGCAGTTGACATGCCCCAAGCATAAAAGGTGAATGATGCTCAATGAAAATAAAAGTCAGATCAAAAGATACCTCTGGCATTGAGTCAGGCTACCCTGCGAAGTGTTGGGCGCCACTTGAAGATATAAAGACTTGAGGATTAGGCTGCGACTGTAGACACACTTTAAATCACAGAAGTGGTCGAAGCTAATTTTGGTTGAGGCCAGCATCACAATTGTTTACTGATTGGAGGCGTGTATATTCATCCACTATCCTAAGCTACACTTAGATGACAGGATGAGATGTGATAAATCGTAGTCTGTCTCAGGCTGGCATGTCAAGGCTATTCCCTGTTCAACTAATTATTGTGTTCTGACTGCAACCTGTACTTGGCAGTGTTAACTTCAGGCATTCTCCAATTAATGTTTACCACACCTGGACTGCTGCAGAGGAGCTACTATCATGCTGTTGATTTTGCAAGTCTATGTAGCTTGTGTACTAACTGGTGTCTTTGCTACATATGCTCTTTAACCAACGAGCAGTTGAAATGCGCCTGGCCAAAAATGCTTGGCAAAAAAGATCCTGTTGAACAAATTCATATGCAAGCAAAGAGATTCATTCAAGCAAAATTGTGATGACTATGATTATGGTGGTGAACTCTATTATTGTGAACAAGTAGACTAGTTGTTTGAGAGCGACCTTATTGTTTGATCAAGAAATGCATGTCTTGTGATTTTAGTTGCTTGTTATCTGCATTTATTACTTTGCTTGTTCATCGAATTCATTATCTGGATCGCTTGCTTGTTTAGTTCAACTGTTTGTCTGCCCTTAGTTAGGCTGGAAAGTTATATGCCTATTAAAGGAGGATGACATCTTCGACTCAGTTGACACTACAAAGATTCGCAAGCCATAGGTGGCTCTCGATGGGTACTAGTGGCACTCAAACTCACTGTAAGGTAGTGTAATGGACCTGGCTCCATGCCAAACTCTTTGAGGACTTGTACCTGCTTTTTCTTTTAATATCACTGAATTTTCTTTTGCTCCCTCATAGATGTACAGTTTCACTCTAACCTTGACTTGGAGGCAATAAGCGCCCAATCTATTCAGGAGGCCTTTATTGCAAGAGGGTGGGTCAGTCCCTCAAAGGTGTGATTTTATTGAGCGCATACTCCAACTCCTCTCCAAGGTCTGGTAAGGGTAGAGCTACGTCGCACGCCTCTTTCTCTTGGGCTGACTTCTGTCTTCACCTTCTGTCTTCTCTATTCTTTTTTGCCCTTGTAAATGTATGTTTTCTTTTCTGGCTTACACCCTCAGTCACCCCTAACATTTTATCTCCCTCTTGAAGGTGCAGGATCCTTACAGAGTTTGGACCTTTCGTCTGACTTTGATGTTCGGTGGCTCCCTTACTAACTTGGTTGTCTAAGTAGTGACAACTGAGGAGGGATAATCCATTCTGACATAGGCAAGCTTTTCCAATTTTCATCATCAGACAAAATGTTACTAACAAGCAAACTATTATTTTCTATTGTTCTTAATGTTTTTCTGTTTTGTGTTGTTTTTTCTTTCTTTTTCAACTTTTGTGTTTTTTTTTTTTGTGTTTTGATATATGGTGATGCAAAAAGAGAAACAAAGGAAAAGCATACAGCTCTAGTCCTTGTTGTTGATGTTTCGTCGATGCCATTGGGGTTCAAAGTAACTCCTAGCAATTCCACTGAAAATCGGAATCAAGGCAGGTGTAACCGAATCTATCAAAACTGTTATTGAAACTGAGACTGTCACTGTGAATGTTGGATCTGCTGGTGACAAAGACTGTATCTGTTGTTGGAGTTGATATTTACTGTGACGGTTGTCTCCTACCTAATCCAGGGTACTTGCATGTGCTGAGTCAGATCAATGCATGGCAAACTAACGAACTTTTGGCTAGGCCCCCCACAGAGGAACAAGAACAAGAATGGCACATGTGTGTGTCACCGGACAGAAACTAAGAGAAAACAAGAGGGCAAACTAGGCTGATGAGGCCTGATGGATTCCTCGGGAAAGAACTGGGAGAAAGAGAATAAACCCCTGAAGTTCCAGCATCCTCGGAGCTTGCCAGCTCAGACAAGGTAAGGTTGGCTATTCTAGGGTGTGCTCGTGCATGTGCCGGTGTGGGTGCGGGTGTATATGTGTGCTGCCTCCCATGAGTTGACGACAATGTCTCCATTGTCAATCAAATCCTAGACAACATGCTAGAGAGTAAAACACTTGTTTGTCGAATGTCCATGGGCACGATGGAATCGACAGAACAAATTCGTCTTATACCACCTAGGAAGCGGGTCTGGTGGTGGGCGAACCTCCGGTAGCTGCAGAAACGGCGCAACTCTATGAAAGATGTCACTCAACGACTTTCCAAGTGGGGTGAAGTCGCTTTCCCTATGGCGAGGTCGCTTTTGCCGTTGTTGCTGCCCTTGCTGAACTGACACAACATGACGTGTCAGCTCAACAGTGGTATGTGGGTGTGTAATGCATACAAAACTAGATGCCGGTGGGGGTATAGACATGGATGTTGGTGCTGCAACTTGCGTGCCAACAACAAAAGTCCCACTGTCAATCAAATTCTGAACGACATCCTGCAAAGTGTGGCAATTATCAGTCGAGTGCCCTGAGGCTCGGTGATAATCGCAGTATACGTTCACGTCGTACCACCAAGGAAGTGGAGCTGGTGGGGGACGCAGATCCAAGAGTCTCAGAAGCGACACAACCTGATGAAAAATAGTGCTCAACGACTCACCCAATGGAGTGTAGTCACTTTCAACACGATGGCCTCGTTTTCCTTAGACTGCTATCCTAGTCGAGCCAATGCGACGAGATGCACTGGCTTGACAGTGGAAAGTGTGTGCTTAGTGTGCAGTGATGACCTACGTCCTGGCACCTGATCTTGATGCTGAGGTGGGTTGTGAGTATACTATGTTGTGTGTTGGGTTGAGTGCGAGAGCAACAGCTATGGCATCAGTATGTCTCCAAGCAACGGACTCAAGAAATGTTGTACTCTCGCACCACTAATGGGTTGGTCCTTGAGTGACTGTGATGCATGCTGTGACAAGTGTAGTTGTGGTGCAGGAGGTAGAGAAAACGCCCTCATTACTGGAGCAATGTGAAGCTGGGCCAATGATATGGGCGATGGTGCAGTGGGGTGAGCTTGCAATGCTATAGTGGTCTTCACTGGAATATCAGGGGTCAAAAAAGGACATTTAACAGGATCAAGAGGATTGTGCTTAGACCTTTGGGCCAAAGTTGTCAAGCTCTGAGCTTGCATGGCCAAAGACCCATCAAAGGATAGGTCATAAGGCGAGAGCGGAACAGGAGTGATCCCTAAAACAGATACAACCGCAGCTGATTGAACTCCTAAAATAGGAGGGCTAGAGAAGTGGGATGCAGCTGGCAGAACTTCTGGGACCCATGTGGTAGTCACCGCAATCGACTCAATGACGGGCCTTAGATCGGTTTGTGTCTACCGCTGTCCCAGGAAAGGAGGTAGAGATCCTCCATGATTCCCAAATCGGGACGCATGCTGGGAAGAAGAAACACCCAAAGTGAGAGAAGGAGGATCTGAATGCTGGACCCCTTTAAAACAATAACCAGAGGCTTGCGGGTCTGCGGGGCCATGGCTAGCCACAAGTGAAATGAATGAAGCTGTGGCAAAAGACAAACGCACGAGCTCTAAGACAAACTACTGTCAAAGTGACCAGTAGCTTGGGGAAAGATAAGAGGAAACAACCACGGGAGGCCGCCCGCAATAAAGACACCCGAGCTCCTAGCTAAGGACCTCGCAATAAGCTACCAGAGAAAACAGGCAAGAGAAACAGGTATTAGAACCTGAACAACGACGCAAAGACAAATGCAAGTTATTAAAGTGGTATGCAATGACACGCAATGCAGATGAATGTCCTAAAGTACACTCTCTCACCACGCATGTCCCACAAAGGGTTGACCACATGGGATACACTCATGGGTTTAGGTGTTGACTCTGGTTAGAATAGTAAGGTTCCTGTTCTAAATCCTGGCCAAAGCGCAGACAATGAACAGGTGGTGCGTTGGTGTCATCGTCTCTTGCAGTAGCATGGAGCTGTATCCTCTACTAACACCGACATGACCCTAGACAATGGGGCACAAACTGGCATCACACCCTACGCCAAAGCTATAGAACGGGCTACCAGAATTGTCCTTCACAAACTATAGGTGGACTCAGAGGAGAAGATGCATGCTTTCTAAAATGATCATTCATGCAATATGCTTTTGTGTCTTTTACTTGCGTTTTACTAAACCAAGGGGATTTTGAGCATTTGTCTCTAGTTAGGCCTTATTATTTGTTTGTCTAAGTTTGTGTGTTTTATTTTAACCAGATAAGGAGACAACCATATCTCTACTCTCCTAATCATGGCAAATACAAAAAGAGGCAGAAAACACACAATCATGGCATCCAAACACTCAATCAACAAGCAAAAGGCATGAGCATGGCATGTCCTAGTGTAGTGCTCACAAGTAAGTGAAGAAAAGCAAGCATCATAACGAAAAGGCATGAATCAGGTTATGTGCATGTGTGGTGGCATAGCAATCGTGTAAAAAGGCATGTATAGTCAAATATATACAAACAAATAGAACAAACAAACAAACATAAAGTGTACAGATCAATGACAAGCAAGCAAGAAAACCAAAGCGAAAGCTAGAATCTGGTTATCCCCAGCAAAGTCGCCAGTTCTTGTGACCATCCTGGTGGAACCCTGCAAGACTCCAAGGAGCGTGGAAACACACGAGGAGTCCCGATATGGTCACGGCAAAGATGCTGAATCTGGAGAAGAAGACTAGACTTGAAAACACCAAAGAAAGATAAGAAAAGGATAAGGAAAAGGAGTCGCTACCTAGTCTTTTAGTGGAAAGACGAGGAAAACCAAAATGCATATGAATGCAAGAAAAATTATGCAAATGAATGCTTGTGTGCTCCATGCCTAATGGATGCAACACTTGGCCATTGCGGGCTAGAGAATGGGCAAGGATTCTTGTTACGCATAGGGAAGGTATTAGGCACCCCCATACACCTGAAAAATTCGGTCTTTCTAGATTTCCTACTTGCTAATGATCTAGTATGTGTATGCTTGTCTATTCTGAATGCACATGCCTAAGATGAATGCAAAAATATGCCAAATCAAAGAGAAGAAATGAATAAAAAAAGAAAAAATGATAAATCAAGGGATAATGTAGGCATTGAAAATGCCACTTTACTGTACGTCCTTGGGCAATGAGGAAAATCGTGAAAATCGGAAATACTCAAAAAGCGTCACACAAAATAGCAAAAACTTAAGAAATCCGAGAAAGTCAAAAGAGAGAAAATAATCCTCATTCTAGTCCATGTCGGCATTGTCAAGCCTGTTAATGTACGCCATCGGGCGATGAAAATCCAAATCAATTCAAGACCATGAAAATCGGAAGAAATCCAGGAAATAATGTGAAAACCAAGTTTGAAATGCGTACACGATGCAAGAAAACAAGCATGAGAAAATATGCATGAAAAAGGATAACAAAATGTACAAAATGTAAGTATAAGTGAAATATGTAAATTTCAAGGGGCCTCTGTGCAAAAATTACATGTCCCTGAATGAAGGCTGAGATTCTAGGGATAAATCAACAAAAATGCTTAAGAAAAACATTTTGTGCAATTTTAAGGAAGTTGTGGGTTAAAAGCTCAAAACTGTGCATGTTTGGTAAAAATTAGGATCCTAGGGTCCAATCTACAATTTTTCCAGCAAAACATGTGTTTAATGCAATTTTGAAGAAATTCAGGGTTAAATGTGCAAAATAATGGACTCATGTATGAAAACATGAATTTCCAAGGACTGGTTTGCAAATATGCCTTAAAAATATGCATTCAATGTAAATTCAGTGAAGTTCAGGGTTTAAAATGGAATTCTGAGCACATTTGAGTAAAAACTTGAATTTGCAGGGTTAGACTTGTAATTATACCAGAAAATCATGCATCCAGAACAATTTTAATGAAGTTCATGGTTTTTTGTGCAAGTTATGGACTTAAGATGAGTGAAAACTAATTCAGAGTGTTCTATGTCAAAAATTAAAGCTTGAGAAATATTAAAAGAAAAGCATAAGGATCACACTGCAAATTTACAAAACAAAACATTATTAAAATGATTAAAAAACAAATGCAGGGACTGAAATGCAAGATAAAAGGACTTAAATGCAAAAAAAGGAAAAGAATTGAAGTTTTCTTTAAAAGAAGCCTGAGAAGAAAAGGCCACTGGGAGGCTGCGGCGTGACGTTTTGGGCTTTAAGAGGGTTGAGGACGCGAAGAGGAAGAAATTCCACCACTCAGAAGCAAGAAAGGAGCCGCTCACTCCCGTCCCGATCAAGCTTGTCGTTGCCTCTAGCGGTGGCAAATGTGGAGGTCGTTTGAGGCTCGAATCGAGGTGTTGAAGCTTCCAGAGGCTCGAGGGAAAGGAGGGGGAGGTTTCCTAATGCTTTGGAGTGAGCCACAAGGTGGGAGGCAGCTAGAGGAAATCTACTGTACACCTTCTTCTCCGGCAACGGCGAGGATGCGTCTGAAGAACTTCTCTTGGAGGCCTTCAGAGTGGATGTCGCGACGTCCAGAGAGGTGGAGAAGAAAAAGGGAGAAACACCTATCCAATCCCTAACCTCTAGGACACAGGAAGCACTCTGGACTCGCGCCCTCGATCCTCTCGCTGGGAAAATGGGTCTGGCAACCCATACTGTCCACATTTCCGGACAAGGAACTCGATTCTCCATTGGTATGAGTCCAAGGAGACTGAATGCAACCAAAATTAGCTAGATCTGTAGCCTTACCTGAGCTAGCAGTGGAGGAGGTCGCCGGAGCTCGCCGAAGAGGTGGCCAGAGCTAGCCTGAACTCTGATTTTTCTCCTCTCTGAGCTTCCTCTGGTTGCTTTGGTTGGAACAATTCTCCTTGGTTGCTCTTCTCTCAAATTTTCCAAGTTTTTTCTCTCTTTTTTTCCCTCCTTCTTCTCTCTTGCAAATGGGAGGTATTTATAGGCTTGCCATGGCTAGGTAGTTTGTTATGGGTTGTTATGGGTGGTTATGGTGAAGGGGGAAGTAGTTAAGGTTGTTATGATTTGTTATGGGTTGTCATGGTGGAGTGGGAAGTGGTTAGGGTTTGTTATAGGTGGTTAGAAGTTGTTATGGTGGAGTGGGAAGTGGTTAGGATTGTTAGAGGTTGTTATAGGTTGTTAGGGTTTTGGATTGGGGTTTAGGGTTAGGTTTAGGATTTAAGTTAGTGTTTAAGCTAGCTTAGGGCTTTGGATTAGGTTTTGAATTAGGTTTAGCGTCTTGGATTAGTCTTAGGGTTTGGATTAGGGTTTTGAATTAGGTTTAGGGTTTTGGATTAGGTTTTGAATTAGGTTTAGGGTTTTGGATTAGGTTTAGGTTAGTTTTAAGGTTTTGGATTAGGATTAGGGTTTTGGATTAGATTTTGTGGATGAAATTAGGTTAGGATGTCAAGTTGGTCTTGGGGAAAATTAATTGAGAGCCCCCCAACCAAAAGTCCATTCCAGAAGAGATTACCTGCAAACCTGCAAAATTGGGGTCTCTACAGCGAGATGGCGAATCCAAGAATGGAAACTCAACTCAGAAATGCCAAAGAGGGATAAGAAAAGGATATGAAAAGGAGTTGCCATTTAGTCTTTTAATGGAAAGACGAGGAAAACCAAACACAAAGAGAATTCAAAGAAAATGATGCAAAGACACATATGTGTGCCCCATGCCTAATGGATGAAGCACGCAAATTACTACGGGCCAAAGAAAGGATAAGGATTCTTGTTACGCATGGGAAAGGTGTTAGACACCCCCATACACCAAAGAAATCGATCTTTCAAGGTTAATTACTTGCTTATGATCTATTGTGTGTATGCTTGTCTACTTTTAATGCATATGCCTAAGATGAATGCGAAAACCTTACATGAAAATTCCACGATAAAGGGGGGAAAATATAGAAAATAATCTAAGGGTCAATGTAGGCATTGAAGATGCCGCTTAATGTCCGTCCTATGGCGATAGAGAAAATCATGTAAAAATCAGAAATGCTCGAAGAGTGACACACAAAAAAGCAGAAACTTGAGAAACTCGTGAAAGACAAAAAGGAGAAAATAATCCAAATTTGGGTCAATGTCGGCGTTGTCATGCCTATTAATGTACACCTGTGGGTGATGAAATTCCAACACAAATCAAAATCATACAAATCCACGAAAATCAAAAAACCATGTGAAAATTGATGAACTCCAGTAGAGAAGGGCATTATTGGTAAATTATGCCAAATTAATGTTTAACCTAAGAAAATAGGTGGATAGGATGAGATGAGATTAACTCTAGAAGCTAAACTAGGGTCAAGAAGCTAGAGGGAAGCCAAATCAAGATGCAAAGAAGTAGTTATAACTAACTGGATTTGGGGCCCCACGCCGATGATTCTCGTCAACCGAATCTGTTAGCTGAAATCGCCAGCTGAAACCGTCGCTTGTAACTGCCATCTCTTTCCATCGTGAATGTCTGTTGTCGGGATTCGCGTCACCTTTCACCAATTTAGACGACGAGCTTCGATTGGAATCTTCATTGAATGGAACCGAAAGGCCTGATGTTTGATCGAAGAGGCAAGAAAAAACTGAGGGGAGCACATTCAAACATCCAGATCGAGAAATCACCAATTGGATTCCTCTCCTCGTCGACCTCGTTGGTGAACACGCCATCAGCTTCCACGGAGGGCAACGAGGCCGGCAAAATTGCGACAAGGCTTGTAGGATAATTCCATACCTTTGACGAGCAAGTATGGACCCTGAGGAACTCTTCCATGGGATCAAATCACAGAACGGTGTCCTGGATCGATCTCCCCATCTAGCTCACTGGCACGAGCATTGGTCGACTGCGGAAGAAGACTGGTGGACCTCATGGATGAATGGTGAGGCACAAGAGATGGAAAATAGGCACCGAGAAAGCAAGAACATAAGAAGAGGAACAAAACTACAGGCTCAGACTAAAGGAAGGATTGACGGATCCTTCTGCCTGTCTACCTCGTCGGCACATGCACCATCTTCCTTGTCCGAGGTCAGCGAGCTCCATCCAAAGTCCAGAGAGGTAAGGAAGGCAATGAAAAGATTCAAGCATGAATTTTAGTAACAAAAACACGTCAAAACACCTCCCCCTGGATTCAATTGCCAACGCAAGGTAAACTTCGACGAGTATCGTCGACTAGCCGATGACGATAGAGGAAGAGGGAAGAAGATCCTCTAAGGCATGCCTTCAAAGGCCGTGAGGCTTACAAACCTCACTCCTAATTCCAAGCAAATCCGGAGGGGAGAAAACTCTTCGTCACTATGAATTCCAGTGAACGTCAGAGAAGAAGGGGATCGGACATCGAAATTCGACACTCGACGACATGCACACACATAATGCTTAAACGGAATAAAGGAGAGTTAGAAACTTACCTGTGGTATGCCGAAGAACGTCGGGAAATCTTCAAAGCTCGACCAGCATAGGTGATGGAATTCCAACACAAATCAAAATCATAAAAATCTATGAAAATCAAAAACCTATGTGAAAATTGATGAACTCGACTAGAGAAGGGCATTATTGGCAAATTATGCCAAATTAATGTACACCCTAAGAAAATGGGTGGATAGGATGAGATGAGACTGACTCTGGAAGCTAAAATAGGGTCAAGAAGCCAGAGTGAAGCCAAATCAAGATGCAAAGAAGTAGTTATAACTGACTAGATTTGGGGCCCCACGTCGATGATTCTCATGAATCGAATACGTTAGCTGAAATTGCCAGTTGAAACCATCACCTGTAACTGCCATCTCTTTCCACCGTGAATGTCCATCAGTTTCCTCTGTTGTCGGGATTCGCGTGACCTTTCACCAATTTAGATGACGAGCTTCGATTGGAATCTTCATTCAACGAAACTGAAAGGCCTGATGCTTGATCGAAAAGGCAAGAAAAAACTGAGGGGAGCACATTCAAACATCCAGATCGAGAAATCACCAATTGGATTCCTCTCCCCATCGACCTTGACAGAGAGCACACTGGTCAACCTCGATGAAGGGCAACGAGGCTTGCGGAACTGCGGCAAGCTCCGAGGACAAATCCATACCTTTGGCGAACAAGTATGGACTCTCATGGGATCAAATCATAGAACGGTGTCCTGGACAGATCTCCCCATCTACCTCACTAGCACAAGTGCCGGTCAGCTGCGAAAGAGAACTAGTGGACCTCATGGATGAATGGTGAGGCACAAGAGATGGAAAAGAGGCACCGTGAAAGCAAGAACATAAGAAAAGGAACAAAACTACACGCTCAGACTAAAGGAAGGATCAACGGATCCTTTCGCCCATCTACCTCATCGGCACATGCACCGATCATCCTCGTCCGAGGTTAGTGAGCTCCATCCAGAGTCCGGAGAGGTAGGGGAAGTAATGAAAAGATGCAAGCATGGATTTTAGTAACAAAAACACATCAAAACACCTCTCCCTGGCTTCAATTGCCAACGTAGGTCAAACTTCGACAAGTATCGTCGACTAGCCGATGATGATAGAGGAAGAGGGAAGAAGATCCTCTAAGGCATGCCTTCAAAAGCCGTGAGGCTTACAACCTCACTCCTAATTCCAAGCATATCCAGAGGGGTGAAAACTCTTCATTACTATCAATTCCAGTGAACGTCGGAGAAGAAGGGGATTAGACACCGGAATTCGGCATGCACATACAATGCTTAAACGAAATAAAGGAGAGCTAGAAACTTACCTGTGGTATGCCGAAGAATGTCGGGAACTCCTCAAAGCTCGAGCAGTGTCGTCGAAGGATGAAATCACAACCGGAAGTGCTGGAGCTGGTCAAGGCCGCCTGGAGGGAGAACTAGGGCTGGAGAACTAGAGCTTTGAGCTGGTAGGATGGAAAATGATGGCCCCCTACTCACGTGGCATGGAGGGTTTAAATAAGCGACGAGGATGAATTCGGGCCGCTAATGAATAACAGCCGGAAGCTGACGACAGCGATGGATTTCAACGGCGGCCAAGAGTGAATTTGATGTTGGATTAGGGGTACAACGGTCTTTGGAAGTGAAGGAGTAAGCTCAAGATCAATCCAAGTTGTCATTGATGAAAGATCATAAAATTAAGTGGCAAGAAGGACTTCTGCATCCCTTAGTACCGAAACAAGGCACTTCGCCAGCGATTTTTGCCATTAAACTCGTCGGCTACAAATGTCGGATGATCTCGTCACCAATAACTGCTTCAAAATACCGTTTGACCTAATGAAAGTAAGTCAAATAGACTTTGAGCCCGTTGAACGGCCTTTTTAGGGACTAACCAGCAACCAAGGTTTATGATGGACAATGTTTATGTGATTCTTGAAGTTTTGGGATATTGGTGGATGTTTTTGGGGAAAGTGAATGGGCCTACCAACTTCACAACAAACATCCTCTCTTCCAAAGTCCACTTGAACCTACCTGCAAAATATGGGGTGTCTACAGTGTCAAGTTCGATCGACCGATAGTTGTACTTTTCCCTTTTGGCTAAGCGCCTAGTTCATCCAATAGATAGTCTTTGTTTGCTAGCTTCATGCTCGGTTCGACTAACCGATAGTTGTGCTTTTCTTTTTGTCTTGGCGCCCGATTCGTTTGACCAATAGCCTTTATTTGCCTGCTTGGCATTCGATTCGACCAACCAATAGCTGTGCTTTTCTCCTTTTTGGCTTGGTGCTCATTTCGTCTGGTTGATAGCCTTTGTTTGCTAGCTTGGAGCCCAATTCGATTGACCGATAGCTATGCTTTTCCTTTTGGCTTGGCGTCTGGTTCGTCCGACCGATAGTCTTTGTTTGCTAGCTTAGTGCTAGTTCGATCGGTCGATAGTTGTGGGTTTTTTTCTTTTGGCTTGACGCTCGATTCATCCGATCGATAGCCTTTGTTTGCCAACTTGGCACCCGGTTCGACCAGCTGATAGCTGTGGTTTTCCTTTTGGTTTGGCACCCAGTTCGTCCGGTCGATAGCCTCTGTTTACCAACTTGGTGTCCGGTTCAACCAGTTCATAACTATGCTTTTTCCTTTTAGCTTGGCACCCAGTTTGTCCCATCAATAACCTTTGTTTGCCATCTTGGTGCATAGTTCGCTAACCGATAGTTACGCTTTTTTCCTTTTTCCTTGCATTCAGTTTGTTTGATTGATAGCATTTGTTTGCCAGCTTGGCGTCCAGTTCGACTGGCCGATAGCTGTGCCTTTTCCTTTGGCTTAGTGTTCGATTTGTCCGATCGATAGCCTTTGTTTGCTAACTTGGCGTCCGGTTTGACCAGCTGATAACTATGCTTTTCCTTTTTGGCTTGGCACCCAGTTCATTTGGCTGATAGCCTTTGTTTGCCATCTTAGCGCTCGATTCGATCGGCCGATAGTTGTGCTATTCTTTTTTGGCTTGGCATTCGATTTGTTCGGTTTATAGTCCTTATTTGCCAACTTGGCGCTTGTTTGACAAGCCGATAGCTATGCTTTTCCTTTTGGCTTGGTGCCCGGTTTGTTTGATCGATAACCTTTGTTTGCCCACTTGACGTTCGGTTCAACCAGCTGATAGTTGTGCTTTTTGCTTTTGACTCGGTGCCCAGTTCGTCGAGTCGATGGTCTTTGTTTGTCAGCTTGGCACCCAGTTCAACTGGCTAATAGCTGTGCTTTTCCGTTTTGGCTTGCACTCTATTCTTCTAGTTGATAGCCTTTGTTTGCCAGCTTGGCTCCCAATTCTACTAATTGGTAGCTGTGCTTTTCCTTTTTGGCTTGGCTCTCGGTTCATCCAGTTGATAGCCTTTGTTTGCCAGCTTTGTGCCCAATTTGACTGCCCGATAGCTATGCTTTTCCCTTTTGGCTTGGCACCCGGTTCGTCTGGTCGATAGCCGTATCCTTTGTCCTGTTGACTTGGCGTCTGGTTCGTTCGGTCGATAGCCATGTTGTCCTCCTCTCTTTGGGCTGATAACCCAAACTTTCGATTGATAAGTCCATCAACTTATCGTGCACCCTTCTTTTGGGTTGGTCTCCCAAACTACTCGAATGACATCCATCAATGGTTTGCCTGGCGGGTCCCTCGTTTACCTTGCTCCTTTCCCTACGGGTTGGTAGCCTAAACTACCTGATTGACAACCATTAAGTTGTCCAGAATTGGCTAACAATCGCCAGATTGTATGGCGTCTCTTTTGGCAGGGATAGCTTGCCATACCCCCCACTTTTCCTCGTGCTGATAGCCCAAACTATCTAGTCAATGAGTCCATCAACTTATCATGTCCCTTCTCTTGGTTGGCAAGCACTGCTGGTCTTGTCTGACACCCTTTTGATAAGTCCGATAACTATTCGTACCCTTATGGGCCAATTAGTTGTCAACTTGTCACCCTGCATTGCATGCATCATTCATTACCATACATCTTCCGTAAGCATCACATTCCCTAGCTACTGCATTTACACCCTCATATTCCGTCACACATTTGCGTCGGCATTGTGCCAGGTTGTGCATGTCCCTAGTGGAGCTCAACACACCAACGCACATCATCAGCACTGGCACTCGCACTTTATCTTTGCATTTGCTTTCGTTTTTGCATTTTAGCATCCTATCCTTATCAACTTTTGCATTTTTAGCATTGATTTCGCACTTGTGTTCATATCACAGCATCCGTGTTTTCACCATCATTACCGTGTTTGCATTTTCAGCATAGTTTTAGCATCTGCACTTGCATTCCGGTGGTGGGTTATGACTTTCAGTGTATCCACTGAATAAGTAACTCAGCTCCCACAGCATCGTTCTCCCACAAACTTGTGCGGGGTGTCTTTCTCAACCCTAAGCATCGGTCTTGCTTCCCTAGACCTCACTCCAGGAGGGGCATCTGTAGACACCCTGGTTTTCGTCCTCGGTTGGCAGTCAACTTCTCTGGAGAATCTGCTTCAGATGGTCAATCAACACAACGACTTTCATCACCCAAAACCCCACTTAAAACTTAATACCATCAACCATAAACCAACATAACCTAAACACAGCCAAAAACCAGCCCTTCAAGCCCACTCATGCCTTGGATACTTGGTGTACCAGGCTTGCTTTCTTTGCATGAGAACTGTCTTAGGACCACCATGACCCGACAGCGTGGCCCAAGTGCATGGTAGAGTTGCGTGGTTGCCCTGGGTCAGTATCAACGAGCGAAGGTTAAACTCATCCATTCACCTTTGGCCCATTAGACCCTTGCCTCTCATTGATTGGCATGGATCTACATGTGTCCAACTCCCTGTCTAGGTCATGAAGCCCCTCTAAACCATTTGATTCCTTATTGTGTTTCCTTTATCAAATCCCAACTAGAGGGTGGGAGTGGTTGAGAATCAATGGCCCAAATTCATAGCACCCGCCTATTTAAACCTAGCTTGTCTCCTACGACAAGGACCTTTTGCTTGCTGCTTACTCCTTCACGTCCACTACATACTTGCCTTACTCCCTAAGCTCACCCTTCACTCCCAAGTCCCTTGTTGGCCTCCAATTTCCTTTCGAAAATCTGGTAGTTGTTCATCCGTCACCAACACTATCCAACACTCCAACCTCTTCCATAAGCAACCCTATCCATGGCCAATGAAGGCCGTCCAGTCTGACGAGGATGACCAGAGATAGAAGGGGTGGTTCAAGTCCTTTTAATCTGCATCGGTTGTGTTTTCCTATTCGTGTATGAACCATCTTCATTTCTAGAGCTTGCTTCATACTTTTCTACACTCTTATGGCTTAGGGAAGGTGATGAAGGTCGGTCGTCTGCTGCAAATTCTAGATCTCGAGTCGATACCACATGTTGGATGCGCAGGTACCCTAGTCCAAAGCATAGGCCGACAGAGCCCCCACTTGTTTATTGATCTCTTGTTTTAGATTTGAGTTGTGCTTTGCTTTTCTGAGATCTCTGCCTATTGCTCTTCCATGTCATGCTTTTGGTTTATGGGTTTGAGCCCATTGATTGGTTTTTTGGACGATGAGAACTCTGATGATCGGAACCTGTCCTAGTCCCACGGTGGACCTGTGCAGCCCACCTATGTGGAAATTCCAGGAACTTTTGGCCTTCATTAGACAGAGTCCTTTGCTTGTTATGTGCTTTGCTTGTACCCTTAATCATGTTTTCTTCTCAATACTCTTTGCTTATCCAAGTTTTAGTATCCTACCATTGTGTTTTGGTCTTTAATCTTGCATGTTTCTTCAATCATCACATCATCTAGCTTAAAAGGCAAACATGAATTGGCATATACATGCCTACATAGCCACACAAATGGTCAAAAATGCTAAGAAAAACCAATTCGTCGGGCGTATGGGGGTGCCTAACACCTTTCCCATGTGTAACAGGAGTCCTAACACTTTCTCTGGCTTGCATCAACCCTTTTGTCGCATCCAATGGTATGGATCACATTTCGTTTTTTCCGATTGAGTTTTGTTGTTTGTTTTGTTTCTAGTTTTTCTCGTCTTCTGGTTTTCTCTCTTAATAGAGTAGGTGGCGACTCTAGTTTTTTCTCCTTTCCTTATCCGTTCGTATTTTGTGATGTTTCTTCCCTTTTAAGGAGTCCTTCCCTCGGATTTCCATTATCGTCGTGACCATATCGGTCCTCGTGAGTCCGATTTTCCTCATGCTAGGCTCGCAGGGTTCTCCCTGGGGCAACTTTGGTCACAACCCTTCACATGATATTCAATTATTTCTTCAAAACATCATTTTCTATTTCAAATACTTTATCCTACTTCTCAAATCATCATTTTCTTTTGAAATCAATTCATTTTCAAGAGATATATTAATAAAGTTTTTATTTATACTTTTGCATTTAACATTCAAAGATTTATATTTCAAATAATTTTCATTAAAAGCATCAAGTAAATCATCCATAAAATAATCTTCATTATTATCTAAAAATAAGACCTCACTAGATGTAGTCATAAAGTATGAGTGAGCTACTTCACCATTAGATGAACTTTCTTCATCGGTTGAAGTGTCACTATCATCCCAAGTAACTTGGAGAGTCCTTTTTTTTATTGATTTTTCTTTTGTCCCTTTTGTCCTTCTTTAAACTCTTCTTTCCTTTAAGAAATCTTTGAATTTGTGAGTGATGAAAGCAAGATCATCTTTTCAATTATCCGACTCGAAATAGACTTTAAATATCGTACCTTTCTTCTCTGAAATAACTTCAAATTCCTTCTATTTCATTTGTACTTCATAGGAAGTAAGATTTCTTATGGAACTTTCTAAGGAGTATGTGAAGAGATTCTTTGCTTCTTCTATAGTAGTAACCTTCTTTTCCCAATTTGGGGTACGGAATCTATATACCTTTCTAATTAAATCACTTTGAGAATAACATTTTCCAATAGATTGCAAACTATTAGTAATATCACAAAATCTATTAAACATCTCTCTAATAGATTCATAATGTTGTATTTTAAGCATTTCATATTTATGAACTAGCATATTGATTTTTGTTTTTTTTACTTGGTTAGCTCCCTCATAAGTAACTTCTAATACATGCCATACTTCATGAGAGATACTACATTTACAAATAAGATTAAATTATTCTTCATTTATAGTAAGAAACAAAATATTTAATTCCTTAGCATTTAATGTAGCAAATTTCTTCTCATTTTCATTCCATTTTTTATAATCTTTTTTACTAGGAGTATATCCATTTACAACTATATCCCCTAAATCAAGATTGATAGATTTAAGAAATATTGTCATCTTACATTTCCAATAGTTATAATTTGTGTCATCAAAAAATAGTAGTCTATTTATACTCGGTCCCTTTAAAATGTTAGAATTTGATGAGCAAGAATATGAAACTATATCTAGAAGATAATTAAATATTATAACTAGATAAACAAAACTTTGATACCAATTGTTGGATCTATAGGCTTCACTTGAGGAGATGTGAATAGTGATTTTAAAGATGATAGGCAATTTTAAGTGTATTTTACAATTTCTAGCAAATAACAAGTAAATGGAATGGAATAAAGGATTTGAATATTAAACTATAAACATACAAAGAAGGGGGTAAGCTAAATTGATATGCATAAATAATTTTATAGTGGTTCAACCTCTCTAACTTAGTCAACTCTTCAAGAATCCCTCGAGAGTTGCCTTCATCCGAGCTTGTTCCTAGACCAAGATGTCACTGTTACACCTCTTGACGAACTCTCGTCAAACTTTGCAAAAACCATGATTCCCTTCTCACAATCGGAAAAGCACTTACTCTAAAAGAAATTGAAGATTGTAACTCTCAACTTTTTTTTATAATCTCCCAAAACTTTTGGCAAGGAGGAAGGATGAAATGGTGCACTCTTGCTTGGGAATTTTTCTCACTAGATAAGAATAAAATGCTTGGAAAAATAATGTGGCTTGAAGCTCTATATGAAGTGTATATAGTATGTGTCAATGGAGGGTCGTATTTATAGGAAATAAGGGTAGAAAACATGTGCCTAACGTCTATATTTTTACTCCAATAGATAGTCATTTGGTATGCCGAAATAGGTTTGGTCGACCGATTGTCTTCTCAGTCAATTGTTCGGTATGCCAAAACTGATTCGGTATGCCAATTGGTTCATAACAGTCGAACAATTTGGTAGACTGAAAATATTTT